>JBBGZY010002081.1:342500-560000 GCA_037952925.1 Lithobates clamitans | reverse complement strand
CAGTGAATGGCCGGCAGCAGCTGCTACAGCACAAGAATCAAGGTATCTCTCTCTCTCTCTCATTTTGTTCAAGTGCCAGATAACTTTGAAAAGCTGTATACAATCAAACGCTGCCACTGTGCCCATAGATTGCCAACACTGTGCCGTACCCATCAATTGCCACCACTGTACCATCAAACACAGCCGCCCACTGTACCCATAAATTGCCACCACTGTGCCCATCAAACGCAGCCACTGTACCCATCAATTGCAGCCACTGTACCCATCAATTGCAGCCACTGTACCCATCAATTGCAGCCACTGTGCCCATCAAACGCAGCCACTGTACCATCAAACGCAGCCACTGTACCCATAAATTGCCACCAATGTGCCCATTAAACACAGCCACTGTACCCATCAATTGCAGCCACTGTGCCCATCAAACGCAGCCACTGTACCATCAAACGCCGCCACTGTACCCATAAATTGCCACCACTGTGCCCATTAAACGCAGCCACTGTACCATCAAACGCAGCCACTGTACCCATCAATTGCCACCACTGTGCCCATTAAACGCAGCCACTGTACCATCAAACGCAGCCACTGTACCATCAAACACAGCCGCCCACTGTACCCATAAATTGCCACCACTGTGCCCATTAAACGCAGCCACTGTACCATCAAACGCAGCCACTGTACCATCAATTGCAGCCACTGTACCATCAAACGCAGCCACTGTACCATCAAACGCAGCCACTGTACCATCAAACGCAGCCACTGTACCATCAAACGCAGTTTTGAACATGTTTACGTCTTCCATACTTTGAAGTAAAGTTCTTTGATTATTCCTTATTCTGGCAATATATATCACCATAGCAATAAGTGGATTGTTCTTGATGATTGTTCCACTTTTACCACGTTTAACTGTAATTTGCTTTTATTTATATATATATATATATATATATATATATATATATATATATATATATATATATATATATATATATATATATATATATATATATATATATATATATATATATATATATATATATATATATATAAAGCCCTATGTGCTTTTATATGTGTCTTATCTATATATAATGCACTCTTTAAATGTGCTTTAAAATGCATGGTTTTCCATTTTATGAACAAGAAAATGACGTTATGCTGTTGGGCTGGTATAATAATGCTATGGGGCTGGTATGAAATTTTTTCCAGGGCTGGTTTTCATTCCCAGTCCGGCCCTGGCGGAGTGTACAGCCATGGATAGTATGTACAGGAGAGGAGTGCAAAGTTCATGGTGGGTAGTATGTGCACAGAGAGGAGTGCTAAGTGTATGGTGGTTTGTTTGTGCAGGAAAGGAGTGCGGATTGTATGTAGGTGGGTTGTATGTGCAGGGAGTGGGGTGTGGAGTGTATAGTGGTGGGTGGGATGTGCAGGGAGAGGGGTGTGGGGTGTATGGCGGTGGGTAGCAAGTGCAGGGAGTGGGGTGTGGATTGTATTGTGGTGGATGGGATGTGCAGGGAGAGGAGTGCAGTGTATGGTGGTGGGTAGTATGTGCAGGGAGAGGGGTGCAGAGTGTATGGTGCTGGGTAGTATGTGCAGAAGAGGAGTTTGGAGTGTATGGTGGTGGGTAGTATGTGCAGGGAGTGGGGTGTGGAGTGTACAGCGGTGGGTAGTGTGTGCAGGATGGTGTCAGTAGGGCAGTGGACGGTGTCAGTAGCTATTATTTTATTTATACATGTTTGTTACCATTTCCTTTTTTGGTATTTTTTTTTTCACATTTTCAAACCGCTTTTTGGGTGCCAGTGAATGTGAATGGTGTCAGTAGAGCAGTGTCATAAATAAAGTGCAGAGGGAGCCAGAGGGGACACGGGTAGCTGGAGGAGGACACAGAGTGGTCAGAGGAGAATACAGGGTGACAGTGGAGGGTGATCAGTGCAGTGGGTGGAAGGCACTCATGGGGCCCCCTACAGCCTACCTAATAGGGCCCCCAGACCCGCCCCTAACCCTGCATACCTGCCTAAAAAAATGCAGCTTTGTCTTCAAGGGGGGGCAAAAGGGAGTATTGGTGAGAGATGGTCCTGGTGCTTAGTGGGGAGAGATGGGGGTCTTGGTGCTTAGTGGGGAGAGATGGGAGTTCTGGTGCTTAGTGAATGGAGATGGAGGGTCTTGGTGCTTAGGGGGGAGAGATGGGGAGTTTTGATACTTAGGGGAGATGGGGGTCTTAATGCTAGGGTGGGTAGAATGGTGGGCAGTGCCAGTCAGCGGGGGAGTGGGCACTGGTGCTCCTTACCTGGCTGCTTGATCCATCTGGAATCCTGTGTAGAATCATTCCCCTCTCTCACTTTTCTTCTTGGCCGATTTCTTATATCTGAAGGGATGATGTGGATGCCAGTGCAGTGATAGCTCAGATGATCTCACAAAATAAAAAAAAACTTCCTCTGCTCACTACCCTGCCAGGCTCTAACTGATGATCATCTACTGCAGAGCCAGTGGTGAAAGTCTTCCTTTGCTGACACTTTTTCTTTACTTGTCTGAGTTGTCACCGCACAGGCATCCCCAGCATCCCTCAAGTAGTCCCAGCCACACCACAGGAGCAGTCAAATAGCTGTCAGTTCTCCTGTCAGTGGCAGTGCCCCCCCTCCCTTTTCTTCAATGTAACGCCCACGGCCCTCTGGATAAAAAGATGGGCCCCCACCACTGCATCGATCATCCCCGACAACCCCGGATATATCATCCATGTGTGCAGGGTGAGTCAAGTCACAGTGGGCACCCACCTCGGAGGCCTGTGCGCAGTGAACACCCTGCAAACATGGATGATACGCCACTGTGATGAAGGAGGATAAAGATGGAGTGAATCCCTGAGATATTTGGATCTGGAGAAACATCTGAACATACATCTACCTGGTTTAAAATGAAAAGATTTATTTGACCTAACATTAATTTTGGTTAAATATAAAAGGTGAGGATTTATATATTTGTCGGTGAAGGGAAGAGCACTACAGTTGTTGGAACAAACATACTGTAGGTGAAATATATGGATTACATCAATCGATCAATTTGCATGAATTAATTAGGATATGAATAACGTTTTTGGCACGTTTATACATCAGCACTGATTCTTTGAGCCACACTACTTAGGAGGACTAAACAGCACTTACTGATTGATTATTGACATTTATTTATTCAACTGGCTTTTATTGGTACATAAAGTAAAATATACACTTAAAACATTATCACAGTAAATGGCAGGAAAGGGTGACAATAAGTTCAGTATGAGGCAAGAAAAAGGCATCTAATGTAAAAAAGAGATTGCAATTAGAAACAACAGGGAGTTTACAGTGCGGGGTAATACAGCAGAAAGCATAAAAACATTTAATGTGTGGTACAGCAAATATTCATCATTCTCATGATTCCTCCTCCACTGAGAGTGTTATTGGGGACCCTGCTACCGGCATTCAAAGAAAGGTGGGGCATCATCATAGAGTCTCTGGAGTTTGTAGCCATTTATCCCAGATTTTACCATATTTTGAAGCAGAGGCGTAACTAGAACCTTCAGGGCCCGGTGCAAGAAACCATGATGGGCCCCCTTCCATCCGAGCCCCGGGCTTCCAATTTTGGGATAGTGTCCATGGACATCCTCCCAAAACCGTGCTTCCTGCATGACCCCTGGGACATGCATCCAGCGCAATCACATCGGACCTTTACCATGTGATCAGCTGATCACATGTAAACAGACTTGCCGGTTATCCACAGCCCTTTCCTCACACGCTGTGTCTGTGTGAGGAAAGGACTGCCGTTAACTGTCAAGAATGTCAGTAAATTGTTTACACTGATAATCAGTGCCCTGATCATCAGTGCCATCTATCAGTGTCCATCAGTGCCTTCTATCAGTGCTCATTAGTGCACATCAGTGCCTTCTATCAGTGCTCATCAGTGCCTTCCATCAGTGCCTTCTATCAGTGCCCATCAGTGCTTTCTATCAGTGCTCATCAGTGCCCATCAATGCCTTCTATCAGTGCTCATCAGTGCCCATCAGTGCCGTCTATCAGTGCTCATCAGTGCCGTCTATCAGTGCTCATCAGTGCCGTCTATCAGTGCTCATCAGTGCCTTTTATCAGTGCCCATCAGTGCCTTCTATCAGTGCTCATCAGTGCCCATCAGTGCCTTCTATCAGTGCTCATCAGTGCCGTCTATCAGTGCTCATCAGTGCCTTCTATCAGTGCCTTCTGTCAGTGCTCATCAGTGCCCCTCAGTGCCTTCTATCAGTGCTCATCAGTTCCCATCAGTGCCTTCTATCAGTGCTCATCAGTGCTGTCTATCAGTGCTCATCAGGGCCTTCTATCAGGGCCTTCTATCAGTGCTCATTAGTGCCTTCTATCAGTGCTCATCAGTGCCTTCTATCAGTGCTCATCAGTGCCTTCTATCAGTGCCCATCAGTGCCTTCTATTAGTGCTCATCAGTCAGTGCCTTCTATCAGTGCTCATCAGTGCCCATCAGTGCCTTCTATCAATGCCCATCAGTGCCTTCTATCAGTGCCTATCAGTGCCTTCTATCAGTGCCCATCACAGTGAATGCTATTAGATCCCATCAGTGCCAGACAGCACAGCTCTGAGTGGAGATCGTGTGTCATATAACAATAGCATAGAGAGACTCCGGCGGCGGCATTAATGTTCTATTTGTCGGTCCTCTCTGGCACAGACGAGAGAGAACACACAGCTGATCTCACGGCTCCCCCTTCTCCCCCCTCCCCTCTCCTGTGTGCTCCGCGTGAAATGTGAGCTCTTTAGCTTCACACTAGACTGCCCGCGGAGCACACAGGAGAGGGGAGGGGGGAGAAGGGGGAGCCGTGAGATCAGATGTGTGTTCTCTCTCATCTGTGCCAGAGAGGACTGACAAATAGAACATTAATGCCGCCGCCGGTGTCTCTCTGTGCTATTGTTATATGACACACGATCTCCACTCAGAGTGTGTGTGAAGAGCAACCCCGCTGGGCCCCCCCACAGTGGCGGAATGCCGGGCCCCGTCGCAACTGCAACTGCGACCCTGGTAATTCTGCCACTGTTTTGAAGGGCAACCTCTATGTGAGTAGATGAGTTTTTTGTATTTTAAACTTTACTTTCATTATTTCCATTAGCCACATCTTGAACTCAGGTGGGGTAGGCCTCATCCATTGTCTCGCTATGGTTTTCCTAGCAGAAAACATTATTCTGTTTAGAAATGTCTTTGTTTGAATTTGTTGATGTCTGGCTCTGGGTATATGACAAGTAGGCATGGTTTGGGGTTTAGTGTGATGGGAGAGTCCATGGTGTCATGGAGGAACTAAACAACTTGTGCCCAAAAGCCCTGTATCTTAGGACAGTCCCAGATCAGATGATAGAACATACCTGATGCCTGATTGCACATGGGACAGTTGGCGGTTTGGTCATGTTTGTACCGCGACACTCTAGTTGGAGTGAGGTATACCCGGTGGGTGATGTATATCTGTGTAAGGTGATCTGAGAGTTTGGGGGATACCAGTTTGCAATGGTCTAGAGCTTCGCTCCATTCCTCATCCTTGACTACCCCAACATTTTCCTTCCACCTAGTCTTCAGTGCATAAGCTGACCTACTCGCTGAAGGCGTGAGTAACATACTGTAGAATGTGGAAATCAATTTCTTAGGGTCTGGGCTACATATTACGGCCACAAAGGGGTTCACTTCCAGTTGGGTAGAAACTGCTGGGAATTGCGTTCTAAAAGTATGACGGAGCTGAAGATATCGGAAAAACAATTGGACCGGGAGTCCAAATTCATCTCTCAGCATATCAAATACCTTCAGGTCACCATTGGAGATCAGATGGCATAGGTAGTATATGCCCCTGGATCTCCACAATTCCGAGTCCGGCAAGGAGCAAAATTCTGGCAAGTCAAGGTTGTACCAGAGAGGAGTATGTTTGTGCAGTGATGGTAGTTGTATTTTGGTTGTCGTTATGGCCCAGATATGTCTGTAGTGATGTAACAGAGATGTCCTGTCTTTGGTCAAGTTGAGATTTTGCATTCGGCCTATAATGGTTATAAGGGGGTCCCCGGTTGAGTGGGACCATTTGGGTCATAGTAAAGTCAAAAATCTTGCTCTATCCATTTTCCCTATATGGAACAGTTGTGACAGTTGTGCTGTGGGCAGAATCATCATTATTGTACCCATGCTGCCAGGATGTCATCATCCTCCGGCAGCAGTGTAATGCCCTGTACACACGGTCGGATTTTCTGACGGAAAAAGTGCGATCGGATTGTGTTGTCGGAAATTCCGATTGTGTGTGGGCTCCATCAGACTTTTTCCGTCAGAATTTCTGACACACAAAGTTTGAGAGCAGGCTATAAAATTTTCCAACAACAAAATCCGATCGGTTAAATTCCGATCGTGTGTACACAAATCCGATGCACAAAGTGCCACGCATGCTCAGAATAAATTAAGAGATGAAAGCTATTGGCTACTGCCCCATTTATAGTCCAGATGTACGTGTTTTACGTCACCGCATTCAGAACAATCGGATTTTCCGACAACATTGTGCGACCGTGTGTATGCAAGAGAAGTTTGAGCCAACATCAGTCAGAACAAATCCATGGATTTTGTTGTCGGAATGTCCGATCAATGTGTACAGGGCATAAGCCAGAAGGGGTTTAATTTCCAAGCAGTGGGTGGTCGGTTGTAGGGCAATGTTAGGGTGACCCAACATGGGCTATGGTGCGAGAGTGATCTCGGTGAGATACCCGCATCCTGCATTCTGGGTAGCAATGAGTGTGCACGAGTAGGCCCGAGCATCAGGATGCACGGATCTCCATGTGTCAAGGAGGCCGAAGCTTCCAATAAGTTTCGCAAATCTGGTGGACAGGGGCAAAGCAGGTGAGGGTGGTGGGACCTGTAGTCTGTTAAGGCTGAAGTTGATAGTCATGTTAAAGTTGCCCAGCCAGACTACTGGGACAGCCGGATATAAAGCCATATAGCCCAGACCCTCTGATAAAAGTGTAGAGTTGAATGGTGGATATATACATAATACATACACAATATACATTGCCAATATTAATAGAGGATCCCCATATACAACCCCATGTAGGAATACAAATCTACCAGATGGATCAATCCTAGAACCCTGGAGCTTGAAGTGGACAGATTTGGCGATAAGTACAGTGACTCCCCTGGAGTGGGAGGTGTAGGCAGAATGGTATGCCCACCCGACCCAGGGGCGGCTAAGAGCCATCTGCAGGCAACCTTCTATGTGGGTTTCTATCAGAACAATGTCAGCACGTTGTTTCTTCAAAAACGAGAACACGGCTGATCTTTTGTTTTTGTCATTCATGCCTCTAATGTTCCAGGTGAGTACTTTTAGGGAGGCCATAGATCTTGTAAATAGCTTTGTAGTGCTCCAGGGTTCTTGGTAATATCAGTGTATCCCTTCCACTTACACTGATAGCATAAAGAAAAAATACAGAGTAGTATCATACATTGTTTACTGTACCATTTGGCATTTGCCTGTAGAGAGTGTGATAATACTTTTCCAACCAACAAAAGTAACCTTTCCCCCCTCCCCACCCAACACTGTCCCCAACTTGTGCGGGCATAATACCATAACTGCCAACTTATTACAACTTAGGCCAACCTGTGGAGGAAGTGCACAGAGACCAATGGGAATTTGGCCCAAAATACAGTGTCTGTAAGCACTTCTCGACTGTAAATGAAAAGGTTATAACATAAAGAAGAAACGTTAGAGCATTCCAACACTGGTCATCAAAAGTAGGTAGAGGGGCGAAACTTCGCTGCGTAACGATACATAGCATAGGACTAAGCTTACATGTTGAAGTGAGCATCTGGGTGAATTGTTCTGTAGCTTCCGCCGAACAAAAGGTATAAAAATAAAAAATAGATAAAGGGAGCTCCAGGTCCAGCATCACATAGTGTGGAAAGGTAAATTAGCTGATTCCAGGGATGAAGAGGGACAAAGAACAGGACTCTCCCATGTATCCTAAGTATGAGTGTGATATCATGGATATGAGGAGACATGGGGCAACAGTGCCCTCCAGTGGCGGATAAACGTGTGTCAAAGGAATACAGTTCCAACATGTGCAAATGTATGGATAGAAATTAGGCACTGAGTCTTGGCAAATACACCTGGGATGCAGTTCGAATTACATGGCAAGGCTTTTGAGGTGTAAGAGGTCAAATGTCATTCATCATTCCTAAACGGGGGTATAGAATATATAGGGCAGACACTGGGTCTAGGCACAGAAGGGTTCTATAAGTCAAAGCTAGTCAATCAGCTATATACAGTAAGGATAGCAAAGGTAAAGGTAGAGGGTATACTTAGCTGTGAGCGTCTCTGCATTCAAGCCAGGCAATGGCAACCTCCGGATCATCAAAAAAGTGTACTCCATCCTCCCCCTCCACCTGAAGGCGAGCAGGGAAGAGCATGGTGTATTTAACGTGCATGATGCAGAGGCATCTCTTGGCTTCAGTAAAAGGTTTTCAACGCTGTACTTCTGCAGAGAAGTCTGGAAAAACTGCAATCATCTTGTTACCATATGGGATGTTTCCTTTCTCTCTGCTCAAGCCAAGTATGGTGTCCCGGTCCCTGTACTTTAGGAATTTAGTAATGAACATACGAGGGGGGGCCCCAGCCGGGGGTGGTTTGCCAGACATGCGGTGTGCCCTCTCTACCACAAAGGTGTGTAGGAGTTGCTCAAGGAATGTAGATGGGTCTGCTCCCTCCACTCCTTCAGGCAAGCCGACGAATCTTAAATTACTCCTCCTTAGCCGGTTCTTTATTTCGTCTTGTTTCTACAAGAGCTGGTTCACTTGCAGCTGCATGTTATCTGAGGAGTTCTGGAGAGGGGGGAGGGAATCCTGCACCGCGCTCAGCCTGTCTTCAGTGTCTTTAACCCTATCCCTGAGTTTCTGAAAATCTTTTCTCACAAGGGATATGTCAACTTTTACCTCCTCGATCCTAGCAGTTAGGGTGGTTTGGCAGGATGTAATAGCTTCCTGGCATGCCATGATGGCTTCAAGCACACCTACTGCATCGGCTCCAGCATTAGTCTCCTCTCCCAGCATGCGCCGCCATCTTGCTCCGGGGGGTCCTGTTCACCTCGGCGGTATTTGCCCAGTTTAACCACAGAATCCGTGAGTTTCTTCTGCTTAGACATGGTCTCTGGAGGCACCGGACTCATATGCAGCCACAGGTGGGTAGATTATAGACGATGGGGTCACAGAATGTGTCTATAAAGATGTTAGTTTGGCAGAGGTCTGCCCACCAGCGTCCTACTTCATGCCGCTCCAGGCCACGCCTTTATTGACATTTATTTATATAGAAGGGCATTATGCATGTTATTTAAGTGAATATTTTATTCATGGAATTTGTTTATTTGTTGTTGGTTTTGTCACGCATATTATGTTTTGAGTTTAATCATGTGTCATAAGACAGCACTGCACTGAGACTGCAAGGAGACTGTGGAGATCTTCACTGGGTGTAGAAGTCACCTGCCCAGGAACCAGACCAATTACATTAACATCAATACCAAGATAGCAATACCAACAAAATAACCTTAGAGGTCCAGTGTTATTTTTCCACTTTCCTCAGAAACATAGCACAGACACTCTACACAGCATGTTAGCAGCTTTACTAGACCACAATTTTTACTTTCAATTATTTCTATCCAGAGATGCAAAAATAGAGAAAGATGGATATAACAATCGTTACAAACAAGGAAAAGGGGCGCCACTGAATATATATCAAATAAAATTTATTATTAAAAATAGCATCCACTCACATGTGGGACTGGAGAGTAGATCTCAGGTACATCTCGTGACACACAATGGAGGGAAGGACTACAAATGTCAGCAAGTCCAATAGCACTGGCATCACTCTGATGGGCTAAAGATGAGCTGCGCTGAGTCAGAAGTAGTTAATGGGCACACCACGGACAGGAGGGCAGAAGAGCCGTATGAAGTAGTGTGGGTTCCTGGAGTGGAGGATATGAGGGCGTCCAGCCCGTTGCTGTCAGTGTGAATCGAAAGTCCCAGCAAATCGTCCGGCATCCGTGATGATATGAAGAGCACGGCCGTGTGATCGGAGCCAAAGCGAGGCTAGGATCGCAAACACTGCGGCGCCGGGCTATGACGTCACTCCTGTGCGACGCGTTTCCGAGATAGCTCGCTATCGATGGAGAGGATAGCGGCACTCCTTTGTCAAGCATAGGGCAATGGTGTACAACAGAGGTATTTTATAGTCAATGGGGAGGAGGGGCCTTGGCAGGGAACATTCAATACAAATAAAAAACATTAGTAAAAGACAAATAATGATGGTAACGGACTTCTTATGGACATATAATGTGAAGCACATAAGTAAAGCAGCATATGAGCCATAGAAAAAAATCATAATAATAATAATGACAGGTGGGGGATGCAGGATGAAAAGGTCACCAACAATAAGACAAAAAAACAACAACAAAATTACATGGAGGGGATCTTCCCCATCTAAAGGGTAAGCATGAGCAATCTTAATTCATAAATAAAAAATAAAAAATAAAAAATGAAAAATAAAAAATAATAAATAAAAAATAATAAATAAAAATGATAGAAAATAGAAATAAAAATAAAAATGAAAATAAAAATAAAAATAAAAATAAATGTAAAAATAAATAATAATGATAATAAGAAATGGTAAATGATATGGATACTCTGAACTCCAAACATGTGAAGACTGTGACAATATGAACTAAAAATGAGACTGGATGATAATCATGATAATAAGAATAATAAAATGATGGACTAAAATATTAGGTGGAAAACTAATATGGATTAGTCAGTATTAAGTAGTCAATAAATAAAGGTGTGTGGTAGTGGTAATGGCTCAGGACTGATATTAGTACCACATACATTATCAACATGTAGCACAATCTATGGAGCAAAACAATATATGTATATGATCTTCAAAAGATTAATTGGAATTTTAGTATATAATATATAATATGTGCATAAGAGACACTGATGTTTATATAGAGCAAATATATGGAGGGTGTCCATTCTTTAGAACACTAGTAGCAGAATATAGAAAAAAATATATATATGATAAAATTAATATTATAAATGCATTTGTACTAAAAAATATATACATAAAAATATATAAATATATATATATATTTCATCATAAAACAGTGGAGATTTCTATACTCTCGTTAAGGCCACCAGGCGAAAGAACGTCGAGAGTATAGATCCAAAAGGTTTCCCTGGCGCAAAGCCTTTTGAAGCGTTCTGCTGCAGTAAAACATGTTGGAATTTGTTCAATGACCCACACACGTAGGCCAGAGGTGGATTTGTTATGAAATTCTGCATAATGTCGCGGCACGCTGTGCATGTCCTTCCCTCCCTCTATAAGTCGACGATGTTGTCCAAATCGCTGTCTTAAAGGGCAGATGGTTCGGCCCACGTAAATAAGACCGCAAGGGCAGGTGAGGGCATACACCACAAAATTGGAAGAACAGTTATGAAAATGATCTAGCTGGTACGTTTTGTCCTTATAAGAAAAAGATTTCTGTCCATGTGTGATATAAGGACAGGTTTTACACAGCACCTTTTTGCATTGAAACATGCCAACTAGGGGTATGAGGGTGATGGAATGGTTGGTGAGCTGACTAGATGGCAGAGAAGGTAATTTGCTGGGAGCGATTTTGTTCTTTAAATTGGGGGCTTTCCGGTATGTCACTCTAGGTTTGGTGGGAATGATGGTATTCAGAAGGGGATCCTGTAATAAGATATCCCAATGTTTTCTCATTATTTTTTCCATTTTCTTATGTTGAAAATGGAAGGTGGTAATGAATCGCATGGAGTGATCAATTTCACCTTTCTCTGGTCTCAGAGGTTTGCCCTTGGAGTAGTAGGTACATGCTTCATCGACCAGATCGTTGGGATAGGATTTTTCTGCGAATTTTTTCTTTAGAGAAACACTAGATGCATCATAGTCGGAGTCAAGGGTACAGTTCTGTCTAAGGCGACAGAACTGCCCTTTTGGTATATTTTTAATCCACTTGGGGTAGTGGCAACTGCGGAAGTGTAAATAAGAGTTGCCAGCCGTGGGCTTGGTATGATTTCGAGCTATGATGTTCCCCTCTTTGTGGCCCAATTCCAGGTCCAAAAAGACTAGAGTCATTGGGTCAAGAACATGAGTAAACGCAAGTCCATATGGATTACGATTACAATGTTCCACAAAGAGGGAAATAGAGTCAACAGGGCCATCCCAAATCACGATAATATCGTCGATGTATCGCCCAAAGAAAACGATATTAGCTGAATGCGGGTTGTTGTACCAGATGTAATTCTTCTCCCAATATCCCATAGCCAAGTTGGCATAGGAAGGGGCGAAGTTGGCACCCATGGCGGTTCCTTGCAGCTGTAAGAAGAAATCGCCATTAAAATCAAAATAATTGTGACACAGACAAAAATCTGTGGCTTCCAAAATAAATTTGGCCTGCCTGGCATTGAGCATGGGGTCTTGGGCTAAAAAGAATTCTAATGCTAGAAGTCCAAATTGGTGTGGAATGGAAGTGTATAAGGACGTGACGTCCAACGAGAGCCAAGTATAGGAAGATTCCCACCTATAGGGGGCCAACAGATCTAACAGATGGGATCCATCTCTAATGAAAGATGGAAGTTGCTGTACTATGGGCTGTAAGTACAAATCAATATATTGGCTAAGGCCAGTAGTAACACTGTCCATTGCGGCCACAATCGGCCTGCCAGGGGGGTTGGTGGAATTTTTATGGACCTTGGGTAGATGGTAGAAATACGGTACCTGATAAAACGTTTTTAGAAAAAATGAAGCTTCCAATTTGGTGATAACTCCGCTGGTAAGGGCAGACTGTACCACACGGCTGGCTTCGAGGGCAAATTCATTAGTAGGGTCTTTGGATAATTTAATATAAGTGGCCTTATCTGAAAGAAGTCTGTAAGCCTCTGCGATATAGTCGTCCCTGTTTTGGACAACTATACCCCCTCCCTTATCGGCAGACTTGACCACAATATCAGTGTCATGGATAAGGGTGTCTAGTGCTTTTGTTTCTGCAACCGTAAGGTTGTGAACATGAGCAGGGATGGTAGAGGACGACTGGCAGAGTTTTATAAAGTCGGCATAGACGACCCTGTAGAAACTCTCAAGGTAGGGTCCTTTAGACTGAGCGGGGTAAAACACAGATTTGGGTTTTAGTGAAGAGTGGGTTATAGGAGGAGAAGTAGCCAAATGCTGTGTAAGCAGCATGAGCATATCGTCATCCTCAGTATGGGATTCCAACATGTCAAGGATGTCACCATCATACTTTATTTATTGACTACTTAATACTGACTAATCCATATTAGTTTTCCACCTAATATTTTAGTCCATCATTTTATTATTCTTATTATCATGATTATCATCCAGTCTCATTTTTAGTTCATATTGTCACAGTCTTCACATGTTTGGAGTTCAGAGTATCCATATCATTTACCATTTCTTATTATCATTATTATTTATTTTTACATTTATTTTTATTTTTATTTTTATTTTCATTTTTATTTTTATTTCTATTTTCTATCATTTTTATTTATTATTTTTTATTTATTATTTTTTATTTTTCATTTTTTATTTTTTATTTTTTATTTATGAATTAAGATTGCTCATGCTTACCCTTTAGATGGGGAAGATCCCCTCCATGTAATTTTGTTGTTGTTTTTTTGTCTTATTGTTGGTGACCTTTTCATCCTGCATCCCCCACCTGTCATTATTATTATTATGATTTTTTTCTATGGCTCATATGCTGCTTTACTTATGTGCTTCACATTATATGTCCATAAGAAGTCCGTTACCATCATTATTTGTCTTTTACTAATGTTTTTTATTTGTATTGAATGTTCCCTGCCAAGGCCCCTCCTCCCCATTGACTATAAAATACCTCTGTTGTACACCATTGCCCTATGCTTGACAAAGGAGTGCCGCTATCCTCTCCATCGATAGCGAGCTATCTCGGAAACGCGTCGCACAGGAGTGACGTCATAGCCCGGCGCCGCAGTGTTTGCGATCCTAGCCTCGCTTTGGCTCCGATCACACGGCCGTGCTCTTCATATCATCACGGATGCCGGACGATTTGCTGGGACTTTCGATTCACACTGACAGCAACGGGCTGGACGCCCTCATATCCTCCACTCCAGGAACCCACACTACTTCATACGGCTCTTCTGCCCTCCTGTCCGTGGTGTGCCCATTAACTACTTCTGACTCAGCGCAGCTCATCTTTAGCCCATCAGAGTGATGCCAGTGCTATTGGACTTGCTGACATTTGTAGTCCTTCCCTCCATTGTGTGTCACGAGATGTACCTGAGATCTACTCTCCAGTCCCACATGTGAGTGGATGCTATTTTTAATAATAAATTTTATTTGATATATATTCAGTGGCGCCCCTTTTCCTTGTTTTTATCTTAGTACATTGGATCTGGCTTTGGTTCCTTTCGGTGGCTGCCTTGAAAGACTCTTTTTATACCTACATATACAGCTTATGTATATGTTTGTATGGACCCTGCCTTTGTGCGTATAGGCTACAGTATATAAGGTATATGGTGTTGCGCCTTCTTCTACTTGTTTCATGTGTCTTTAATAGCCTTGCTTGTGCTGCATACTAATATATCATATTTACACTGCCTGTTTCATAAATATTGCATCTGTCATTTATTTTCCCTTTAAACTCAACAATTGGTTCCTTGTTTCAGTCCATATTTTTTGATTTACTGCATCTGCATTGTCATTTGGGATGAATTATATCGGCTATGATGTATACATTGTCTAGATGACCTTATAGTGCACTTTTTTATCCTCCATTTGTCCCCATTTTGTCTTTTTCCTTCCTCTTTCCCCCCCCCCCCCCCCTTCCCTTCCCCCTTTCTCCCCCTCATTTTTTCCAGAATCACTTTTTTTAAATATATATTTTTTATCATGGATTTTCTTATGGACATAGATACACATAGGTATGGCATTCTGGAGGAATTATATTCCCTGGTACCTAGCCATATCTTCTCTGCTGATACCAAACTTACAGGCTCCATTAGATACTCATTATGTGGGAAATTCAAACATTTGGAAAGAATCATTAAACATCTTAACCAACAATGGTGGGACAGATTCTTTTTGGAGAAATATATAGCCACCAAGATTTCCCCTAGAGGCCTGAGAATAACTAAGGACTGTCCTTTTCTAAATGCTACCCACACCAAGGAATGGGAAACCATCTCCGAATTTTGTACGTCCAAGTGGATGGAAATCCTCATGGAACACAGACTACACCTTTTTGAAAAACTCAAATCGGAAGCTACTCTCTTGGCCCAAGGGATTGTAGATCAGAACACCACTGTCCCTCTCTCTTGGTTGATTATACTCAAAAAGAATACCAAATCTGATGAAGATATGGTCATTCAGACCAAGATAGGCAAATTCAAAAGGGATCTAGAGGATTTTAACTCTAATCGTGTCTTCAATTGGAAAAATAACAATAGAAACAGACCACCTACTCACGATAACAGCGTCACACGTTCTTCTCCTGCTTTTCATCCTCCACTACCCCTTTTATCCTCCCAGAAATCCACCCGGAGTCACACTCAGTCACTCCCTCGCTCCATGACACTTCCCTACCCCCCTCCCCTGATGAGTCTGTCCATTCCATATCACAATGGACATTGTTCTCTACCCCATGTTAAAACTCGCCCATTACCACCCAATAAAACCACTAACTCCAAAACTTTGCATTTATTGGCTGATCTCAATAAATTTTATAATAGACCTCCCCACATTAGTAGGAACAACCCCACTGCTACCACAGTTCCCCAGCTCGTGCCCAGTTCTGTCCCTAACACTGGTCCCACTGTTACACTTCGTGAGACCCAGCCTAGTGGTTCGGCTGCTCCGTCTCGCATGCCTATGCGGACGATTACTCAGGTAGAGGAAATGGACGCTCAACCTACAAACACTGAGGACCCTATGGGTACTGAATTCCCGAGTGGACCTGATCCCAACAATACCTCTCATTTTTCTCCTGTTCTCCCCCACACTTCTCCCCCTCTTTTACAGATTAATCCTAGCAACAACCCGAGTTCTTCCCCTTCCCCTGGTTGTTCTTCTTTTTTAGTTTACAGCCCCCCTCGGACAAACCCGGGAAAAAGAAAGTTTACCGGAGAGGTTGCAGAGGGGGACGAAACAGGTCTAGAAAACAACCAACTGAAGTTTCGGAAACTGTAAAGATTTTTAATCTATCTTCTCGAGTACTTTCCACTGCAGATGCCAGTCTTCTCAGTAAAGGATTAAATTTTGCACCCATCAATAAGCCCAACCCTTTTTTGTTGTTCAAGGACCTTAACAGGTACATTCGCAACCTCACCCTCAAAAGATTTTTTCAAGCCAAATCTCTTAAATCCACCCCAGCCTATAATGATTCCCATTCTAGCGTTCAGCCCAATCCCTCTTTAGATGTATTTGAGTATGATGGTGACATCCTTGACATGTTGGAATCCCATACTGAGGATGACGATATGCTCATGCTGCTTACACAGCATTTGGCTACTTCTCCTCCTATAACCCACTCTTCACTAAAACCCAAATCTGTGTTTTACCCCGCTCAGTCTAAAGGACCCTACCTTGAGAGTTTCTACAGGGTCGTCTATGCCGACTTTATAAAACTCTGCCAGTCGTCCTCTACCATCCCTGCTCATGTTCACAACCTTACGGTTGCAGAAACAAAAGCACTAGACACCCTTATCCATGACACTGATATTGTGGTCAAGTCTGCCGATAAGGGAGGGGGTATAGTTGTCCAAAACAGGGACGACTATATCGCAGAGGCTTACAGACTTCTTTCAGATAAGGCCACTTATATTAAATTATCCAAAGACCCTACTAATGAATTTGCCCTCGAAGCCAGCCGTGTGGTACAGTCTGCCCTTACCAGCGGAGTTATCACCAAATTGGAAGCTTCATTTTTTCTAAAAACGTTTTATCAGGTACCGTATTTCTACCATCTACCCAAGGTCCATAAAAATTCCACCAACCCCCCTGGCAGGCCGATTGTGGCCGCAATGGACAGTGTTACTACTGGCCTTAGCCAATATATTGATTTGTACTTACAGCCCATAGTACAGCAACTTCCATCTTTCATTAGAGATGGATCCCATCTGTTAGATCTGTTGGCCCCCTATAGGTGGGAATCTTCCTATACTTGGCTCTCGTTGGACGTCACGTCCTTATACACTTCCATTCCACACCAATTTGGACTTCTAGCATTAGAATTCTTTTTAGCCCAAGACCCCATGCTCAATGCCAGGCAGGCCAAATTTATTTTGGAAGCCACAGATTTTTGTCTGTGTCACAATTATTTTGATTTTAATGGCGATTTCTTCTTACAGCTGCAAGGAACCGCCATGGGTGCCAACTTCGCCCCTTCCTATGCCAACTTGGCTATGGGATATTGGGAGAAGAATTACATCTGGTACAACAACCCGCATTCAGCTAATATCGTTTTCTTTGGGCGATACATCGACGATATTATCGTGATTTGGGATGGCCCTGTTGACTCTATTTCCCTCTTTGTGGAACATTGTAATCGTAATCCATATGGACTTGCGTTTACTCATGTTCTTGACCCAATGACTCTAGTCTTTTTGGACCTGGAATTGGGCCACAAAGAGGGGAACATCATAGCTCGAAATCATACCAAGCCCACGGCTGGCAACTCTTATTTACACTTCCGCAGTTGCCACTACCCCAAGTGGATTAAAAATATACCAAAAGGGCAGTTCTGTCGCCTTAGACAGAACTGTACCCTTGACTCCGACTATGATGCATCTAGTGTTTCTCTAAAGAAAAAATTCGCAGAAAAATCCTATCCCAACGATCTGGTCGATGAAGCATGTACCTACTACTCCAAGGGCAAACCTCTGAGACCAGAGAAAGGTGAAATTGATCACTCCATGCGATTCATTACCACCTTCCATTTTCAACATAAGAAAATGGAAAAAATAATGAGAAAACATTGGGATATCTTATTACAGGATCCCCTTCTGAATACCATCATTCCCACCAAACCTAGAGTGACATACCGGAAAGCCCCCAATTTAAAGAACAAAATCGCTCCCAGCAAATTACCTTCTCTGCCATCTAGTCAGCTCACCAACCATTCCATCACCCTCATACCCCTAGTTGGCATGTTTCAATGCAAAAAGGTGCTGTGTAAAACCTGTCCTTATATCACACATGGACAGAAATCTTTTTCTTATAAGGACAAAACGTACCAGCTAGATCATTTTCATAACTGTTCTTCCAATTTTGTGGTGTATGCCCTCACCTGCCCTTGCGGTCTTATTTACGTGGGCCGAACCATCTGCCCTTTAAGACAGCGATTTGGACAACATCGTCGACTTATAGAGGGAGGGAAGGACATGCACAGCGTGCCGCGACATTATGCAGAATTTCATAACAAATCCACCTCTGGCCTACGTGTGTGGGTCATTGAACAAATTCCAACATGTTTTACTGCAGCAGAACGCTTCAAAAGGCTTTGCGCCAGGGAAACCTTTTGGATCTATACTCTCGACGTTCTTTCGCCTGGTGGCCTTAACGAGAGTATAGAAATCTCCACTGTTTTATGATGAAATATATATATATATTTATATATTTTTATGTATATATTTTTTAGTACAAATGCATTTATAATATTAATTTTATCATATATATATTTTTTTCTATATTCTGCTACTAGTGTTCTAAAGAATGGACACCCTCCATATATTTGCTCTATATAAACATCAGTGTCTCTTATGCACATATTATATATTATATACTAAAATTCCAATTAATCTTTTGAAGATCATATACATATATTGTTTTGCTCCATAGATTGTGCTACATGTTGATAATGTATGTGGTACTAATATCAGTCCTGAGCCATTACCACTACCACACACCTTTATTTATTGACTACTTAATACTGACTAATCCATATTAGTTTTCCACCTAATATTTTAGTCCATCATTTTATTATTCTTATTATCATGATTATCATCCAGTCTCATTTTTAGTTCATATTGTCACAGTCTTCACATGTTTGGAGTTCAGAGTATCCATATCATTTACCATTTCTTATTATCATTATTATTTATTTTTACATTTATTTTTATTTTTATTTTTATTTTCATTTTTATTTTTATTTCTATTTTCTATCATTTTTATTTATTATTTTTTATTTATTATTTTTTATTTTTCATTTTTTATTTTTTATTTTTTATTTATGAATTAAGATTGCTCATGCTTACCCTTTAGATGGGGAAGATCCCCTCCATGTAATTTTGTTGTTGTTTTTTTGTCTTATTGTTGGTGACCTTTTCATCCTGCATCCCCCACCTGTCATTATTATTATTATGATTTTTTTCTATGGCTCATATGCTGCTTTACTTATGTGCTTCACATTATATGTCCATAAGAAGTCCGTTACCATCATTATTTGTCTTTTACTAATGTTTTTTATTTGTATTGAATGTTCCCTGCCAAGGCCCCTCCTCCCCATTGACTATAAAATACCTCTGTTGTACACCATTGCCCTATGCTTGACAAAGGAGTGCCGCTATCCTCTCCATCGATAGCGAGCTATCTCGGAAACGCGTCGCACAGGAGTGACGTCATAGCCCGGCGCCGCAGTGTTTGCGATCCTAGCCTCGCTTTGGCTCCGATCACACGGCCGTGCTCTTCATATCATCACGGATGCCGGACGATTTGCTGGGACTTTCGATTCACACTGACAGCAACGGGCTGGACGCCCTCATATCCTCCACTCCAGGAACCCACACTACTTCATACGGCTCTTCTGCCCTCCTGTCCGTGGTGTGCCCATTAACTACTTCTGACTCAGCGCAGCTCATCTTTAGCCCATCAGAGTGATGCCAGTGCTATTGGACTTGCTGACATTTGTAGTCCTTCCCTCCATTGTGTGTCACGAGATGTACCTGAGATCTACTCTCCAGTCCCACATGTGAGTGGATGCTATTTTTAATAATAAATTTTATTTGATATATATTCAGTGGCGCCCCTTTTCCTTGTTTTTATCTTAGTACATTGGATCTGGCTTTGGTTCCTTTCGGTGGCTGCCTTGAAAGACTCTTTTTATACCTACATATACAGCTTATGTATATGTTTGTATGGACCCTGCCTTTGTGCGTATAGGCTACAGTATATAAGGTATATGGTGTTGCGCCTTCTTCTACTTGTTTCATAACAATCGTTACAGGCAGAGCCTTGGCACAATCTTTCAGAAACAGTGCATAAAAAAAAACAATTATACATCCCAGGTACTGTAGTATTAAAAGAACATTTGACAAAGGTTAAACTATTTCCGACCAGTGACCTAAAGAAAGCACTAACCCTGGGAAAGTATTACCCGCTCTATGCGGGGCATAATTAAACTGGGCTAAATCTCTCACTGTTCTAAATTTTATATAGGGAGAATGATATAAACTCTGAATGAAATGAGTCATAGCAAGGGGAACCTCAATGAAAACAAAAGAGAGAATATAAAAAAAAAGGGGGGGGATTGAAAGGAGAAAAGAGAATCCATAGAGAGGACAAATAAATGAAACTCTCAGGGAACAAACCTTGAAAAGGTCATGTACCATACAGGGTCACATGTACATAGTCGGCCCAGGGGTTCCAGGTGGCTTTGAAATGCTTAGTAGAGTCATTAATCATACTGACAATTTGTACATTAGGTATAATCCAGGACACTTTTCATCTATATAATGGACCTACACACAGGTCTTTTTCTAGGATCGGGCTTTAGTAAGCCTAGCCACCACGAGCATAAGAAAAAAAATAGATATTGCTGATGTCCAATAGGACGAAACATGTTGGTTAAGGCTTGTGAGCCGTTGCAGTCTCTTTCAGATTCATCTTTGGATTTTGCATGCGCTTTTCAAGCGGACCTGTGTAAGTGTACATCTGTTTTTACAATAAATATATATAACGTATATATGCTTTTATACTTTTTTTTTATACTTTTTTACACTATGTGTGGCCGTTTATTCTGTACATACATGTTCAGGAGCAGCCTTCCTTTCTGATGTTTGCTGTCCTTTGGGAGTCAGTCTGTTTAAAGTGGAACGTCTTCATTCAACTGGTGATGGGGTGTATGCAGATCATCCATCCAATACAGCTGACAAGGTTGAGGTATTACTTCACATATACTTGGTTGACTCATTACAAACCAGTATGTGATTCCACAATTTCTGGTAAGCATGCTCATTTTACTTCTTGGTGGTGGATTGCACAAACCAGTGATCAGTGTTTTATCTATTGTGGGTATCTTCACTTAAGGATTTCAATTTCTTGGTGGACTATTTTTTCATTATCCATTATGCACTTTTCCTTTTTCATTTTCATTTTTCACTTTGACCGGACTTTAAATGAGCCATTGAATGTTATATATTTATTAGCATTTTTGCTAACAGCACATTATTCACATCTGAATTTGTTGTTGAATATCATGTTTTGCTAAATGTGTGCATAGTAACAGTTTTCCATGTCACATCTATTGCATTAATGCTTGTTCATTGCACAGTATTGTTTGTTTCACCATAAGCGCTGCACTATTATTTTACTTTATGTTACATTCTCCTGGCTGCTGCACTCTGAATGTTGAGCTGTACATTATTTTCTCCTAACTACTGGACTACTGTTACATATTCTTTAATTACATAGTTTGTCTGGTTGAAAAAAGACCATCCAGTTCAACCAACAAAAGTAAAAAAATAAAAAATCCCTGACCCCATCACTGTTAGTCTTATACTACTGACCCATGCACTCTGTCCACTACATTCTCCTTACAATTGTGTTAAGTGCTACATACTCCTTGACCCATGCACTCAGTGCAGTATATACACATGACTTCTGAGTACTGAGGCAGGGTAATGTTTCAGAAAGTTATATACCGCAATCTGCCAGCCCTTCTCACCAGTTATAACATGTCTTCATTGCAGCACAGGGACCCAGTAATGACATCACTGGGTCTAAAATAAGGTGTGCCTGAAAAAGGCATTGGCATGTTGATTAAGGGCATACGGAAGAACCAAGGAAGGTAGAATATGAGCAGATTAAACTTTAGATTTAACTTTACTCTACATGGTATTCCTGATTTATGTGTGTCACATTAAATTGGGGTGTGTGCTTATGTCAGGAACATTGTGCCACATTTGTGAACATGCACATAAGCATGTAGATGTTTCTGTGCATAGAAACCCAGGAATACATACTCACAGTTCATGGACGTTTGCCACAGACATTGATACCAAGTAGACTATTTAAACTTGAGTGCTGCATAGACTCTTTGCATAATATTCTCTGATCTTGAATACTGTGCCTGATCTTTGCTACTAATCAAACTTCCGCTTGACCCACTTTTAGCTTTCCTTTGTCTGGCAATGGTTGCTGATTACCTCCTTTACTGACTTCAACCCAGACTTCTGACCAAGATTCTGCATGCCAACTTACCTCACTGCCTACACATTGATCATACAGGTACGTAAAACACTTATGCAGTGAATGATTTAGTGTTTTTTCATTGGAATTAATTGAAATCATTTTGCATGGTTTCACTTTGACACTTTGAAAATTTAAATCTACTGTGATTCCTTTTTTATTTATATAAAACAAACATTTTTAAGGCATTTGCTACTTTTTATGGGCAGTTTTGTATATAAAAGTAACACATTAATAAGAACTATATTTCCCCATGCATAGACAGGAATTATGCTGTTTTTAAAAATGAATCACAAAAGTTACATGCCAAAAAGTCTGAAGATAAAAATAAGTAAGTGTGTTTTTTAGATTAGACCAAAATGTTCACTGTTTTGGCATTATTGTCAGTAGTAGGAACTACAGCAGAACATCATTCCAGAAAACAAAATTGCCAGGTCCTGCTGTGCAGCCATATGTTTGTAAACCAGCCTGGAAGGCCCAAAACTTTGTGTGCAGTCAAGATGGAAGGTAGTAACACTTACACAGAAAACTTTATTACAACTTTTTTTCTTGCTAGCAAACTACTATGGCATTACTAGTAATAACAATCCATTTCTTTATTTATCTTTTCATTACCATTCTGGTTTTAAAATGATAAGTAATTAGTATTTAGCTACAATTATTAATATAATGGACTATACATGAAAGAAAACATTTAGAAAACTCCTGGCAAGGTACTTAAAGGGGAAAAAAAATTGCAAACAATAACATAGAGTATATAAGTGAAAAAGAAAGGAAAGGGATTTTTACGGTGCAATTTATTCAAAAATAGAAAAAAGGCTATATGTTTTTTTCACTTTTGTTAAAAAACAGTTTTATTGTTTACATTAAAAAATAGATACATATATCAATAGTTTGTGACAGCACAATTAAAACAGCGTGGTCAATAAAGGGGGGCAACACACAGGATATACGCTACGAATTCACAGATAGTCGTTGTTGCATACTAGCCCGACATGTTTCGCATTAGTCGCTTTATCAAGGGGTATGCAATTAAGTAGCGAGTCATCCAACACTTTTAATTATTCTACAAAAGAAGAAGAGGGGTTTTATATACAGAAAAATTATTTTGCAATAATAATACAACATAAAGTACAACTAAAGAATGTGTTATCACTCCAAAGCACCCATAAAAGGCTTACCCCCAAAGTAATTGACCCTAGGTGGACTCGTCAGAGCCAGTATATGCAGACGCAGCCGAGCAGGATAGCAAGGGAGGCTAAATTTGCAACCACAGGGAGCAGTAAGGAGAAGCTGTTATACAAATAAAGAGGATATTCAATGTTGGGGGGATAGGTATTATTGTATAAAGAGTTAACTAAATTTGTGGAAAGCACAGAGTAAAAATGAGTATCACTTACATCCAGAAGTTATTATAAGTTGTGTCTGCGATCCGAGGAATGCAGTTAAACGCCAAAAAGTGGCAATAGCCGGAGATAGGTGGATGTAGTATACGTTTGGCAATGGGAAGCAGAGCCTAAACACAATTTACACAAGAAGGTGGTTAAAATTTGAAGTTAAGGCTATGCTCCATACAAGATATATATTAAAAGATGATGTTATCAATCAACATCATAGTGAAAGTATATACAGAGTATAAAGTTTTCAGTTTAATTTTAAAAGGAAACAAGGAGAGTTATAGATAAATTGGAGACTCAACCAGAGTTCAATGGGTATAGCTATAAAGACATAACTCTAAACTATGGAGCAAGGTATGGTGATAAACACCAGTCACATTACCTGGCTAAATCTTCGCTTGCAACCTCCGGCACTGGCAGGCATGGCTGTCAGATTAGCCGGTTTAAATACTACTCCCCATCGAGACGGCGTGTGACGTTGCCGGCTCGATGCGGACGTAATGGCGTCCATATAGCGCGGCGTGCCGTCCGAGTGATCACTATCCCCTGGCCCATTGGGGGGTGGTTTGGTCGCCGCCGCCGCCGTTGGGACCATCAGTCGCTTGGGTCCTGGGTTGTCGGCGTTCTTCCCTTCCCTCCCCATCTGTGGGCCAGCGTCTGACGTTGGGGACATGGTTGCGGGGGCTTGACGGTTATGGACCCCATCCCCGCATGGATTCTGCACTTCGTTTGACACACACTTTGTTTTCACTTATCACCCATGCATTAATGCATCCTCGGCTGGACACACTATCTATCAGGTACACATTTTTTCTCTCATCATTCTTGACTTTCAAACCGTATTCCACTTTCCCCTCATCACTTTCCTGGCCTTGTAAATTTCCCCTTCCTCTTTTTCACTCCTGCCCTTTCTTTCTCTCGCCCTTCCTCCTCTATTCAGTTCCTCACTCTTTGCCCCTTTTGCACCTCCCCGCTTATTCTACCCCCTCTTTTTTTCCCTTTTCTCTCTCCTATTCTATCCACCCTTCTCATGTCCTCACACCTTTTTTCCATTCACACTAATCCCTTTTCAACCCCTTCCATTCCTTACCTTGCTTTA
This sequence comes from Lithobates clamitans, assembly GCA_037952925.1. NCBI lineage: Eukaryota > Metazoa > Chordata > Amphibia > Anura > Ranidae > Lithobates > Lithobates clamitans. The sequence continues at coordinate 534,958 of JBBGZY010002081.1, read as the reverse complement.
TATCTCTCTCTCTCCACCCATTTCCCTCACACTTGCCCCACATTCACTTCACAGCCACATAATTATCTTTCCCTTACAGATTTGGTCCCTCGTTTCACCACTATCTACAATGACACTCCTGCGGGACGTCGTCCGTTCCTGTGTTTTGCCCGCTGCGACATGTCCCCTCAGCTCCCGTGCATGGCATGGTTGGTTTGGCCTGTGCGTTCTGTGGCCGCACCGCCACTGTGTGGACCACACATGTAAGTGTACAGACAGTTCGGGTCCATTAAGGAGGACCCTTCCTGCCTGTTCTGAGCTTTTCTTCTCCTTTTTTTTTCCCCCTTTTCCTCCTCTTCTTCTTTTTTCTTTTTTCTTCTTTCCCTTATACTTTTAATTAAATATTTTTCCTTCAAATTTTTAGATTATCACTATGGTTCCTTGCTCCTGATGATAGGTCAAATACCTTGAAACGCGTAGAGCCAACAACAACCTAGTGTACATTTTGATGCATCTTACCAGGCCGTTCCATAATAACTCGTTTTTTGCCCCCTATGATTTGAAACCCTTTCTTTTCTCTTTGTTCTTCAATTTTTCCATTTAATGATGTAACCTTGCTCTAAATGTTTTTACATTATGTATTATGTATTGATTCCTTGTTGGAACATGTATGTATTTATATCTCTTTTTGTTTCAATGAATTGTAATAGTTGTACGAATGATTTTATATATAGCATCATGCATTGAATTATTCGAATACAGAAACTTTATAACCATTTGATTCCAATAAAAGCTATTTATTTTTATTCCCGCTCCCGAGTGTCTATATAAAAAGTCCCGCTATCTCTCTATATATTTTTTTCTTCATTTAACCGGGATGGAGGGGGGGACCTGAACGGCACCCCTATACCTCATATAAAGTCCCACTAATTCCCCCAATTTTCTTCCCCATTATTATTAACCAATTAGGGATGATAGGCACCTGGCGGCATTAACCATTAATTTACATTGAAATATTACTCTGACTCCCACTTCTATCTGCCAGAGGCCTCATTGCTTCTAAAATCATTTACATCATTTTTCAATCCCATACCAATCTTTATTTGCTTTGATAATTTTAGTTTTGTTCTTCTTTATTTTTCTTTTTCGTTTTCAATTTTAACCATATTTCCAATTTTCAGTATTTACTTTTACCTTGTTTTTTTCTTACATGCACGCAGTGGTGCGTGCGTCTGTTGGTTTGCCGGGCCTGCCTCTCTGTCTTGTTCGGGAGCTGCGACGCGCACTGCGGACCCCCCCTCCACCCTGTTGTGACGGAGGGTGGGCGGGGCTGTGCTCACTGCGCGTCGACGTCACACATCCCGGCCGGACACGCTGGCGCCATATAGCGCGGCGTGCCGTCCGAGTGATCACTATCCCCTGGCCCATTGGGGGGTGGTTTGGTCGCCGCCGCCGCCGTTGGGACCATCAGTCGCTTGGGTCCTGGGTTGTCGGCGTTCTTCCCTTCCCTCCCCATCTGTGGGCCAGTGTCTGACGTTGGGGACATGGTTGCGGGGGCTTGACGGTTATGGACCCCATCCCCGCATGGATTCTGCACTTCGTTTGACACACACTTTGTTTTCACTTATCACCCATGCATTAATGCATCCTCGGCTGGACACACTATCTATCAGGTACACATTTTTTCTCTCATCATTCTTGACTTTCAAACCGTATTCCACTTTCCCCTCATCACTTTCCTGGCCTTGTAAATTTCCCCTTCCTCTTTTTCACTCCTGCCCTTTCTTTCTCTCGCCCTTCCTCCTCTATTCAGTTCCTCACTCTTTGCCCCTTTTGCACCTCCCCGCTTATTCTACCCCCTCTTTTTTTCCCTTTTCTCTCTCCTATTCTATCCACCCTTCTCATGTCCTCACACCTTTTTTCCATTCACACTAATCCCTTTTCAACCCCTTCCATTCCTTACCTTGCTTTATATCTCTCTCTCTCCACCCATTTCCCTCACACTTGCCCCACATTCACTTCACAGCCACATAATTATCTTTCCCTTACAGATTTGGTCCCTCGTTTCACCACTATCTACAATGACACTCCTGCGGGACGTCGTCCGTTCCTGTGTTTTGCCCGCTGCGACATGTCCCCTCAGCTCCCGTGCATGGCATGGTTGGTTTGGCCTGTGCGTTCTGTGGCCGCACCGCCACTGTGTGGACCACACATGTAAGTGTACAGACAGTTCGGGTCCATTAGGGAGGACCCTTCCTGCCTGTTCTGAGCTTTTCTTCTCCTTTTTTTTTCCCCCTTTTCCTCCTCTTCTTCTTTTTTCTTTTTTCTTCTTTCCCTTATACTTTTAATTAAATATTTTTCCTTCAAATTTTTAGATTATCACTATGGTTCCTTGCTCCTGATGATAGGTCAAATACCTTGAAACGCGTAGAGCCAACAACAACCTAGTGTACATTTTGATGCATCTTACCAGGCCGTTCCATAATAACTCGTTTTTTGCCCCCTATGATTTGAAACCCTTTCTTTTCTCTTTGTTCTTCAATTTTTCCATTTAATGATGTAACCTTGCTCTAAATGTTTTTACATTATGTATTATGTATTGATTCCTTGTTGGAACATGTATGTATTTATATCTCTTTTTGTTTCAATGAATTGTAATAGTTGTACGAATGATTTTATATATAGCATCATGCATTGAATTATTCGAATACAGAAACTTTATAACCATTTGATTCCAATAAAAGCTATTTATTTTTATTCCCGCTCCCGAGTGTCTATATAAAAAGTCCCGCTATCTCTCTATATATTTTTTTCTTCATTTAACCGGGATGGAGGGGGGGACCTGAACGGCACCCCTATACCTCATATAAAGTCCCACTAATTCCCCCAATTTTCTTCCCCCATTATTATTAATTATTAATTATTATTTATGGACGTAAATTTAGCCTCCCTTGCTATCCTGCTCGGCTGCGTCTGCATATACTGGCTCTGACGAGTCCACCTAGGGTCAATTACTTTGGGGGTAAGCCTTTTATGGGTGCTTTGGAGTGATAACACATTCTTTAGTTGTACTTTATGTTGTATTATTATTGCAAAATAATTTTTCTGTATATAAAACCCCTCTTCTTCTTTTGTAGAATAATTAAAAGTGTTGGATGACTCGCTACTTAATTGCATACCCCTTGATAAAGCGACTAATGCGAAACATGTCGGGCTAGTATGCAACAACGACTATCTGTGAATTCGTAGCGTATATCCTGTGTGTTGCCCCCCTTTATTGACCACGCTGTTTTAATTGTGCTGTCACAAACTATTGATATATGTATCTATTTTTTAATGTAAACAATAAAACTGTTTTTTAACAAAAGTGAAAAAAACATATAGCCTTTTTTCTATTTTTGAATAAATTGCACCGTAAAAATCCCTTTCCTTTCTTTTTCACTTATGTAACTTTTGTCTGGGATGAGGTGCCTATTTTGAGGGTGTTTCCCCTTTTCGGAACCAAAACCTGTATAAACATAGAGTATACAATTGCGACACATGTCATATTGTAATTGAATGTTATTAAAAATTACCTTTCCTTTTCAATCAGCCACTGTAATTTTGTTAAAATGCAATGCAATATGGCTACCTGGAGGTGTTCTGTACACAGCATGTGTACAGAATGCCCCCAGAAACATAATTTCCTGCTTGTGTGATTGGCTCACCAATGTTCCCAGAAGTCTGCACCAAGATGCATGTCAGATTTTAGGCATCCCCCTGCAACAAAAATGTCATTTTCGGTGAGATCCTCCCAATAGAAAATCACGTCTAAAGGGATGCAGGCCCAGCAGTTTTCCTCATTAGTGCTCTGCAGGTGCAGCAGCTGATTGATAATTATGAATCCACTCCCAGTAGATTCACTTTCCCACATGGGCACAGAGAAACACATATGGATTTCTTCAGAATAATAAAAGGTAGGAATCTGCAATAAAGTTTGTTAAAATCCTTGCACTGTACATAGATCATTCAGAGGGGAATGTTCTTTTCTCAACAAAAGTGGAGTTACGCTTTAAGTCTCCGTTTACCTACACTTAACTCAGTTAAACAATTAAGCATGTATTTGAATATGTTAGCAAAGAGATCGATAAACTTTGAATTAAGTCACATAGTTAGATGGGTTATGTATGCAATTAGGTATAAATGTATAAATGTTAAAATAACAAAAAATAATTCTGTTTAAAGGGCAAGTATAGCCTATTTTCAGTGAACACAAAATTAAAAAGCACCTTTGAACTTTGTGCAAAAGAAAAACACCCTAAAAAAAAAACTTCAACAAAGTTCTTTGGGTGTATCTCCTACACACCAACATCATGCCCCTACCACTGCCGCAACCTCACTGCTATTTCCAAGAAATTCTGACTGCCCAAATGACACCCTGAACTTGCTCTGTATCAAATAATCAGTGTCAGTTGTGTAAAATGAAGTATCTGCAACTGTCACTGAGAAATTTAATGAAACAACTGTATTCATATGAAGTTCAAAGGGATAATCTTTGGTCTGCATATGACATAAATTAAAGCAAACCTGCTAATTTAAAAGTAAAATGAAATGTGTTCCTTGTTAGCTCGCTATTAACCCTTACTTACATTTGCATCTCCCAATCTAATCTACCATGTATAATAGGTCACCTATAGACAATATTACTCATATTTCCTATCAATATTTTCCTACAATTGAACTCAATCTGACATTTATTACGATAGTTAAACAATCTAATTCATATATCCACAGTACCCACCTAGATAAACTCACCAAGCATGTAAATATACTGTATACAATATAAATCTAATGAAAGGGGCAGCATAGGGCGGACTCTAGGTGACATCATCACGTAGCAAGAGGTCATCCACATTCATCGTCTCCAACCATTTTATTTGCTGTATCTGTGTGCATGAGTTTGAGTGTACCTGTTAATGTAAGTTTTTATTTGGCATTTCTATAAACCTTTACTAAATAATATGAAGAACACGCACAGTAAGATTCTCAAATATTTGACTTTCTTTCTTCTGTGCAAAAAAAGGGAAGATAAAGTGCAATATGATTTTTCTTTGCTGGTTAAACCCTCTACAGTACACTTCTGTGCATGTGCATCCAATTTAGATTTGTAGTGCAAGGTGATGGCCCAAAGGTGATGGCCTCTTCCGTGTGGTGCACTATGGTAATAGATGGCCTCTTATCTCACGTCTGTAGGGTAACAGCATGTATGTAATAGTCACAGGTAATTCCTATATATATCCTGATGGTGACAAGACTCCTATACATATGTGTTTTCAATATGGAGATGAAAGTCTACTCCTTTGCGATCAAATACCGCTATCGCTTCCACAATTTCACTTGTAACTTCCACAGTGAAAGTATATGTAAGATGGCATAGGGAAGAAGAAGGGGATTCCAGAATAGTGTAGTATATCTTAAACCACTTGATTTATTGAATAGAACAAAAGATACAAAGCTCTCACATTTACAAAATGAATTTATATAAAAATGTTGTGCCAACTCCTGAAAAAAATCTGTATAGTGAAGCAGCCAACACAACAATCTGACTATTGTGAATGTATAAAGTGTAATAAAATGTGGCGCTAGTGGAAAAAATAATATCAAAAATAGCAGTAATATCTAAAAGGAGGGAACTAAGCCCTGGAATGTGTAACAATTAGACCCGTGATAGTCTCACAGAGTGTGTAGAGGGGTATCTCTTCAGAAAAACACCACACAACAAATAAACAATAAAAAATATAAACAAGTGCATACAGTTAGAAAAAGGTAACTATATCCAATTTATCTGTTGTGAAAGGAATAGCCCACTTTGAGAATATCTCAAAGTTAGATCGCAATGGATATATAGTTAGATCACAATGGATATATAATGAAAAACATCAATGTGATGTGCATAAACTTAAAATTACGTGTCCATCAAGACAATACCCTGGCATGAGGCCATGGATAAACTTAGGTAGTGAATATGTGCAAATATTTAATGTCCATCACTGTGCAGTGGGGTAATCACAAAATCGCAGTGACACCCAGGGTGCCCACAGTCCTCATATATGATGAATGGAGACTATTGAAAGTATCTCTGCATGCAGATGGATTCTTCTCTTGACATGGTAGTATTATCATAGACTAATAAGCATAAAATGCCCTTACCAGAAAAGGTGGACTCACAGGCCCTTGGCAGTGAGTCAGAAGAGCTTGTACCGCCAAACGGTATAATGCAGCAAACCGTAGGATTATGCAGATCTGGATCCCATTGATGGACCTGGCTTTGGAAGAACGAACGATGTCACCGAACGGTGTGTCCCCGGAGGGATTCAACCGGACCTGGATGTCTTCTATGATCAGCCTCGATCATCAACCAGAGAAAGCACCTCATCAGCGACTGTCCACATGGTTAGGCAAATAAGAAGGAAAAAACTTCCACATAGTGTGAATCCATTTAAAACATTGTAGCGTTTATTGGCATCAAAATTATAAAGGGTATTTCCAATAACTATAAAATCTGGGCAGTAAAAATTTGGCTCAAAGTACAAAAAAGTACAAGAAAGTAGCGCAGTAGGTGATGGTGAGGGTAAAAACACAAGAACCCATGTTCATAATGCTATACCTGGGTCAAGCTGGGCTCCTCCACATCTTCCTTCTGTGTGGAAGTCCCAGAGTGGACCTCAGGAGCCTCAGCTTATGTGGAAAGAAGTGTTGAGAGTAATGGCCTAGGTTTGGTCTGGTCTGACAAAACGCAGGCTGTTCTAGTACCACAGCCTGGGGACATATATATCACCTGCTGATGCTCCGGATCTCTGGAAATCCTGGACCTTCTTGCGCTCCCTATTATAGGTGCTCTGAAGGCTACCAATTTTGGCCTTCAAATAATTGATGTCTGTCGTGGGATACACAGGCTTCACCAATTCCAACAGTTTCTCCATCACTGCCTTCCTCTTGATTTTATTGGAGTAATCCTTGCATTTAATTTGCCATAGACATGGCAGCTCCCGGTATTGTTGGATAAAGTCAGGGAGGAAGTCAGGGGCAGTAAATTTATCCACCATTTTTTCTGCAAGACACAACACAACCCTAACGTCAGGCTAAACTCTCATAATCTTGTCCCAATATACGCCTCAATCTATAAGCAGTATAGGCCACTAACCACCTATGCCCCAATTTACAATTGTATGTTCGTTTCAACGTTCCATTGTGCAAAAACGATCTTCCGTCCTCCACCCACAGATTGTACATACGTCTGTTACACCGACTGCGTGTTATGGCTTTATATACACTGCGCATGTGGGAAACTCTGCCCCTGTCCTTCTTTCTAGTGTAATCCCCGACTTTTCTTTTTCGGGGCATTGGGATAGCAAATGGCGTCGAGACAGCAGGTGTGTCCTGATAGCAGCAACGACGAAAGCCCGGAGCAAGAAAAGTCCACATCCAGGAGGAGATATAAGGCCTCAAATATGTTTTTAGAAGAAATGGTGGAGATGGTGGACATGTTAAAGAGGACAGACTATGATGGGAAGCAACCCAAATGTCAAAAAGGCTAAGATCATGGCTAAAGTTGTGTCATGGTTATGCAATAGTGTTGTCTATCTGCTTACCTGTTTCCATGTGTTCATCTCTAAAGACCAGCTGACTCTCACCTGACTGCTTTTATTAACTTTCATCTAGCACGGCTCCACCCCAGCTCCTATCAGAGAACTCTATATTAACCTCCGCACTTCCGGCCAGCCCTGCTGATCAACCTTTGTGTGTTTGGCTTCCTGTTCCTGCCTGCCGTGTGCTCTACGTTTGTTTCAGTTAGTTTGTTTCGTGTTCTCTACTATTCCTGTCTGCTCGTGACCCTGACCTCTGGCGTGTCCCCGACTATCCCTGTTTGCCTGTGACCCTGAACCTTGTCGTGAACTCTGTTGTCCTTGTCTGCTTGTGGCCTTGACCTTGGCTTATTCCTTTACTATCCCTATCCTCCTGTTGCCTACTGTGGGTGTGAGCTGGGGGACCCTGGGGGTCGCAACCTGGAGCCAGTTGCAGCCCAGTCCATCCTCACCTCTAGAGGCTTTGGTGAACACCTGCTGGCTCTTAGACTCCGTGCCCCAGGGAATCCTACGCTCTAACCCCGGTGGGATCTGTGTTGGTGTCCCAGCGGCCCTGCCTTCCTTACCACCCGGACTCCCATCCGCAGCAGTCAGCCGTAGGGTCCACTGCCTTGTGGTGCAGTCCTGATCCCAACGGTGTGCATCTGTTACCCAGCCTCTAGGTGACCTGACAGTTTGATCAGCCATGGACCTGGCTGACGTGCCGCTTCCTGCAGCCGATCCATTGCAGGGCATATCTCGCAGACTCGAGACCCAGGAATCTAATCAGACTCAGGTGATGCTATTCCTTAAGGATCTGGCTTCCCGCTTCGAGCAGCTCCAGGCCTCCTTGGGAAACCCGAACCTGCAGCCTCAAGTACATTTAGCAGCTGCACCTATCGCACCAGTCGCAGCCACACATTCATATTTACTGCCAGCTCCATCCTGTTTCTCTGGGGACTCCAAGGGCTGCAGGGACTTCCTCAGCCAATGCACCTTTCATTTTGAGCTCCAGCCAACTTTCTGTCTGATCGGACTAAGGTAGCTTATATAATTTCCCTCCTCTCTGATGAAGCTTTAGCTTGGGCTGCCCCCCTGTGGGAGAAGAATGACCCAGTGGTTTCCAGCCTGCCCGACTTCTTGAAGCTCTTTCGTAATATCTTCGAGGAGCCAGCTCGGGTTTCTTCAGTGGCTAGTGCCCTTTTACGCCTTCGCCAAGAATCTTGTTCAGTGGGACAATATGTGCTTCAGTTCCGTATCCTCACAGCTGAATTGAGCTGGAACAATGAGGCCCTGGTCACAACCTTTTTACATGGCCTCTCTGACCGAGTGAAGGACGAATTAGCAGGAAGAGCCATCCCCGCCGGTCTGGACGATGTAATTTCCTTGTGCAATCAGATTGACATTCGTTTCTAGGAGAGGTTCCTAGAAAAAAGATGCCAGCACCCCCTAGGTCCAAGTCAGCCAGAACTCTTCTCCTGTCACCCTGTGGGGCATCCTCTGCCTGCTGAGGAACCCATGCAGCTGGGCCGGACCAGACTAACCCCTGAAGAATGTGCTAGACGCAGAACTCTGGGCTTGTGTCTTTATTGTGGGGGCAAGGGTCATTTTCGTCACTCCTGCTCGATTCTTCTGGGAAACGCTTGGGTCTAATACATTTAGAAGGTGGAGTATTGGACCCAGAAACATCACCTTCTCATCTTCTTCTTCCAGTGTTCCTCCATGTAGGCCCTTCTCCCCAATCGGTCCTAGCATATCTGGACTCCGGGGCTGCCGGCAATTTTATGAATTGGAGAACTGCTTCTTCTATGAAGCTTACCATTTCTCCCCTCGCTACACCACTGGTAGTCTCGGCAATTGATGGCACTGTGTTCCCAGGGGGTCCTATCCATTTCCAGACGCTACCTATAAGGGTGTCCGTAGGCATACTCCACCAGGAGTGGATTTCCTTCTTCATTCTACCCAAGGCCTCTACCCCCATTGTATTAGGCCTTCCTTTGCTACAGCTCCACTCTCCACATGTGGACTGGGTCTCTGGGCAGATCCTGGCTTGGGGCCCTTCATGTTTCTCGTCCTGTCTTCTCAAGGTGGTCCCCAAGGAGAGACTTCCCATTGCTACCACATCCGTATCGTCTGATCTTCCCTCAGCATACAGCAGGTACCGGGATGTGTTCTGTAAGAAGTCTGCTGAGGTGCTTCCTCCCCACAGATCTTTTGACTGTGCCATTGACCTTGTCCCTGGAGCAACTCTACCCAGGGGTCGTACCTACCCTCTGTCCATTCCAGAGACCCAGGCCATGTCTGAGTATGTCGCTGAGAATGTGGAGAGAGGTTTCATCCGGAAATCCTTGTCGCCTGCAGGAGCAGGGTTCTTTTTCATTGCTAAAAAGGATGGTACCCTCAGACCCTGCATCGACTATCGGGGGGTTAAATGCAGTGACTATCAAAAACCGATACCACTTACCTCTAATATCTGAGCTATTTGACAGGTTGAAGGGGGCTTCCATTTTCACCAAGTTGGATCTCAGAGGTGCATACAATCTCATTAGAATACGGGAAGGTGACGAATGGAAGGGCAGGGCATTACGTATACCTGGTTATGCCTTTTGGTTTGTGTAATGCTCCAGCTGTGTTCCAGAACTTTGTCAATGAAATCTTCAGGGATCTACTATACTATACCAGTTTGTTGTCATCTATCTGGATGACATTCTCATCTTTTCTGAAAATCTGCTTGCTCACAGGAACCATGTCTGCACCGTACTTCAGTGCCTTAGAGAGAATAATCTCTATGCCGTCAGCCATGTGCGTTCTTCTCCAAAAAATTTTCTCAGGCAGAGAGAAATTATGGCATTGGTGATCGGAAACTTCTCGCAATTAAATTGGTTTCGGAAGAGTGGCCTCATCTCTTGGAGGGTTCCCCTCACTCCATTACGATCTTTACTGATCACAAGAATCTACAATACCTACAGAATGCTAAACGTCTGAACCCCAGACAGGCCAGGTGGAGTCTCTTCTTTTCTCGTTTTAAATTCGCGATTACGTACAAACCTGGTTTCTGCAACGGTCGGGATGATGCGTTCTCTAGGTCATTTGACACTTTGGACGAGGAGTCCACCCCTGATCCGATCATTCCAACCTCATGCATTGTAAGAAAGATAGGGGGCGCTAGATACCATAATATTCAAGTGCTCCAAAAAAAATATATATCTCCTGCATTACCAAAAAAATGGAAATGTAAGAAAGCTAGGGGGCGCTAGATACCATACTATTCAAGTGCTCTAAATAAATATATCTCCTGTGTTACGAAAAAAAATGAAAATCATAATATTGACAAATCATAGTTAGATTACACATTGAAGTGCCCACATTAGTGAAAACATATATAGTGTTTGATTGTCCACATAAAAAAATGATTGAAGTAGTTGAAGTGATATCTTTCAATATTATCCCAATCTTGTTGCTGTAAACAAAAGGTTTTCCATCACCAAAGAAACAAAAGAAAAGGAAAACACCTCGAAATAGTAGATATCTGCTTACCAGATACCAATGACTCCTTTAGTTAAAAAGAGAGTCACTAGCGCTTGTGCAGGGTTGTGCCTGCTCACATGGATGGCCGGGCTGTGGTTGGTATTATAGGCATGGATCGTTCCCATCAGGCTCATTCAAGATAGGATAAGGATACATAGGAAACAAAAAAACAGTCTCCATAGCGTAAAACCATTTATTAAAAAAGTAAACAAATTAAAAAGCCAAATGGCCGCTTACATTGGTGGGTGCCTACCCGGCACTGGGGCTGCTTGCATGTCAGGGTGACTTCGCAGTCAGAAAAAGCCTTTCATGTCTTCTCCACGCTGGCGTGCGTTCCAGCTTACACAGGGGGGCAGCCAAAGGATCCGGATGTTGTTGGATGATAGGACATGTGACCACGTACCGCTCCAACGTATGTTTCATAGTGAACGTCTTCAGGGAAGCGTACGTTGGTCACTAAAATGGTGGCTTTTATTAGGAACAGGAAGGGGGCGGGTAATTGGCAAATGGGCCACAGGAACTGTGCTCAAAGCAATAAAGTTGGAAGGTTCAACTATGGTCTGGAGCTTAGCTCCATCTTGTGGATATTTACTATATTGTTCACAAAAGCTCCTTATTTAAAAACGAATGTGACTTTTTATTAGGAACAGGAAGGGGGCGGGTAATTGGCAAATGAGCCACGGGAACTGTGCTCATAGCAATAAAGTTGGAAAGTTCAACTATGGTTTGGAGCTTGGCTCCATCTTGTGGATATTTACTATATTGTTCACAAACAAACTCCTTATTTAAAAACGAATGTGACTTCATATCAACCATCTCCTAGGGGGAGATGGCATGTTATTATAGTCCCCCTACTGGCTAAAAACAGGTAAGTAAATCCATCCATATAGGTGGTGGGGAAGTGAGAAAAATATATAAGTGAATAAAATTAATGGTGGTATTTTTTATATAGAGAAAAGAACGGGGGGGGGGGGGACCTCATGTAACCCTGAATACTATAACAGCCCCAGTCTCGGTTTACATACAAAAATGATTACAAAACTCAATAGTATTTAATAAACCATAAAAGGCTGCAATATGACCTATCCCCGTCTGACTCAAATAATAAAGAGGACAAAGAAGCGGGGGGGAAGAGTATTCCATCTTCCACCCTGGACAACTATCTCTGACCACAACCATAATACAAGTTGTGCCCAACTCACTCTCACGATCTGACGTGGACAGATAATAATATTCCTAGACACTCCTGGACTCAATCATTTGTAAGAAAGCAATTAAGGTCCAGATCTATATTCATCCCATGTGGTTGCATAGTCCGTAATTTATAAAGCCAGTACGTTTCATTCCTAGATATTGCCCTTTCCATATGGGTACCTCTCCAATCCCTAGAGATTTTGTCGATCCCATAGAATGTACATAGTGATGGGTCACTATCATGGTAAAGTTTGAAGTGTCTTGAGACACTATGGTTAGGGTATCCCTTTTTAATATTTGTTAAATGTTCATTTATTCTTACTTTCAGTTGGCGTGTGGTTATCTGCCCACGTATTGAAGGGAACATGGGCATTCCAGAACATATGTTACGTGGTCAGAATCACATGTGATGAGAGGTTTGATATCAAATTGTTGTTGTGTTACTATAGATTGGAATTGGGTCTTCTTTTTCTTGGTACCTGGTTTTCTGGTTATTTTACAAGCATTGCATCTAGTGCAATAGTGAAACCCAGAACCATCCAGGAAAGTGGGAGGTTTCCCGGGGGGATCTGGTACATTTGGAGCCAAGCGATTCCTAAGGGTAGGGGCCCTTCGGTAGAAAAACTTAGGTTTATTGGGCAGGGAAGATTGGAGATCTTTATCTTTGAGTAGGATAGGCCAGAATTTTTTGAAGATACCTTCTACTGTTTTGTATTGACGATGAAAGCCCGATATGAACGCACAGTCACCCTTGTATTCTTTTTTTGGTTTGGGGACCAATAGGGACTGCCTGTCCATATTTGCCACCTGTGAGACCAATTTTGTCAAGATATGGGCAGGGTATCCCTTTTCTCTAAATCTAGTGGTGAGAATTGCTGCTTGTGTGAAATAATCCAAAATATTATCACAATTTCGCCGTATACGCATATATTGCCCTTTCGGTACAGCTCCTATCCATTGCGGATGGTGACAGCTGTGTGTAGGGACATATGCGTTACGGTCAGTTTCTTTAAAAAAAGTCTTTGTACTAATATGATCACCTTGTTTGAAGAGTGTTAGATCCAAATAATTCACCGTGGCCAAACTGTACTCCGCTGTGAACTTTAGATTGTTCTTATTCATATTCATACACTCCAAAAACTTGTTAAAACTTTCTTTGGTTCCCTCCCACAGAATCATCACGTCATCTATGTATCTTTTATACAGAAGAAGTGAGTGAGGTCTGTTTTTGAAAATGGTCTCTGATTCCCATTTATTTAACGTGATATTCGCCACGCTAGGTGCATAGCGGGCTCCCATGGCTACACCGCCAATTTGGTTGTAGTATTCGTTTAATGCCCAGAAATAATTATTCCCCATGGCCATAGATAATCCTTTAATAAAAAATTTAATTTGTGATTTTTTCAGGGTGGATTGGTTGGTGAGAGCCCACTTCACTGATTCTAACACATCTGTTTGGCGAAGATTTGTATACAAAGACTCGATGTCTATTGTTACTAGTAAGGTTTTATCCGTGATGATGGTAGATTGTAACAGTGTGATTAGTTCTCGACTATCTTTGAGATAGGATTAGCTCTGTGGGACTAGAGGCTGGAGGAAAGTGTCAAGGTATTCCCCCACCCTAGAGTACAGAGAGCCAATCCCACTCACTATTGGACGGCCTGGTGGGTTTACCTTATCTTTATGTATTTTTGGTACTATGTAGAGTACCGGAATTCTGGGTGTAGTTAGATTCAAATAATCTGCTTCCTTCTGAGTTAATATTTGTTTACTGGTACCTTGGTTAATCCAATCTAATAGTTGTTGTTTCAGTTGTGGGGTAGGGTTACTTTTAAGCTTTTTATACGTTAAGGTGTCATTCAACTGTCTCCTTAGTTCTGTATTATAGTTTTCTTTGGTTAATACTACCAAACCTCCCCCTTGTCAGCAGGTCTCACCACTCTCTGTTTGTTCTCTTCCAGTTTTTGTATTCCCTCCCATATTCTTTGGTTGTTTTTGTGTTGTGATATTTCAATCTGTCGTACTTCATCTTGGACCATACTCTTGAATACTTCTATGTGGTTGTGAGAACCCTTTTGGGGATTGAACACCGAATTGTTTTTCAAATTACTATGTACAAAAGGGTCTGTTATTTCCTGAGTCCTAGTGTTGCTGGTTTGCCCTGCAAAATGTTTCCTGATATTTAGTTTTCTTATATATTTCTCAATATCTACGAACAGATTGAACTTATCTATGTTCTTATTTGGCGCAAATTTTAGTCCCTGTGCCAAGACTTCCAATTCCGCATCCGAAAATTCTATGGTGGTTAGATTAAATAATCCTGCTTTTAGTTGTTTCTCTTCCTTTTTCTTTCTCCCTCTGCCTCTTCTTCCTCTCTTTCTACTCTTTCTATATGGTTTTGTTGTGAGTTGGAAGGGATTCTGTATGGTTCTTTCCAGTCTCTCCATTCCCCCCTCCCTGGTGTGGGTAGGGGTTGTGTACTGGTCTCCCTCTGAAATTACCTCTAAAGTTTCCAATAGGACAGCACATGGTCCTATTAAGTACCCTAAGGGGAATTCTTACCCATACCCTGCCACATACCATTCACCATACAGGGGACCTAACTATAATAGACCCCCCCCCTACTGACTATAGACTCCCAGACTATGGCTACTATGCCAACAACCGCAATCAGTACCCATCAAGGCCCCCAAGGGGAAACTTTAGAGGTAATTTCAGAGGGAGACTAGTACACAACCCCTACCCACACCAGGGAGGGGGGGAATGGAGAGACTGGAAAGAACCATACAGAATCCCTTCCAACTCACAACAAAACCATATAGAAAGAGTAGAAAGAGAGGAAGAAGAGGCAGAGGGAGAAAGAAAAAGGAAGAGAAACAACTAAAAGCAGGATTATTTAATCTAACCACCATAGAATTTTCAGATGCGGAATTGGAAGTCTTGGCACAGGGACTAAAATTTGCGCCAAATAAGAACATAGATAAGTTCAATCTGTTCGTAGATATTGAGAAATATATAAGAAAACTAAATATCAGGAAACATTTTGCAGGGCAAACCAGCAACACTAGGACTCAGGAAATAACAGACCCTTTTGTACACAGTAATTTGAAAAACAATTCGGTGTTCAATCCCCAAAAGGGTTCTCACAACCACATAGAAGTATTCAAGAGTATGGTCCAAGATGAAGTACGACAGATTGAAATATCACAACACAAAAACAACCAAAGAATATGGGAGGGAATAAAAAAACTGGAAGAGAACAAACAGATAGTGGTGAGACCTGCTGACAAGGGGGGAGGTTTGGTAGTATTAACCAAAGAAAACTATAATACAGAACTAAGGAGACAGTTGAATGACACCTCAACGTATAAAAAGCTTAAAAGTAACCCTACCCCACAACTGAAACAACAACTATTAGATTTGATTAACCAAGGTACCAGTAAACAAATATTAACTCAGAAGGAAGCAGATTATTTGAATCTAACTACACCCAGAATTCCGGTACTCTACATAGTACCAAAAATACATAAAGATAAGGTAAACCCACCAGGCCGTCCAATAGTGAGTGGGATTGGCTCTCTGTACTCTAGGGTGGGGGAATACCTTGACACTTTCCTCCAGCCTCTAGTCCCACAGAGCCAATCCTATCTCAAAGATAGTCGAGAACTAATCACACTGTTACAATCTACCATCATCACGGATCAAACCTTACTAGTAACAATAGACATCGAGTGTCGAATATCACGTTAAATAAATGGGAATCAGAGACCATTTTCAAAAACAGACCTCACTCACTTCTTCTGTATAAAAGATACATAGATGACGTGATGATTCTGTGGGAGGGAACCAAAGAAAGTTTTAACAAGTTTTTGGAGTGTATGAATATGAATAAGAACAATCTAAAGTTCACAGCGGAGTACAGTTTGGCCACGGTGAATTATTTGGATCTAACACTCTTCAAACAAGGTGATCATATTAGTACAAAGACTTTTTTTAAATAAACTGACTGTAACGCATATGTCCCTACACACAGCTGTCACCATCCGCAATGGATAGGAGCTGTACCGAAAGGGCAATATATGCGTATACGGCGAAATTGTGATAATAATTTGGATTATTTCACACAAGCAGCAATTCTCACCACTAGATTTAGAGAAAAGGGATACCCTGCCCATATCTTGACAAAATTGGTCTCACAGGTGGCAAATATGGACAGGCAGTCCCTATTGGTCCCCAAACCAAAAAAAGAATACAAGGGTGACTGTGCGTTCATATCGGGCTTTCATCGTCAATACAAAACAGTAGAAGGTATCTTCAAAAAAATTCTGGCCTATCCTACTCAAAGATAAAGATCTCCAATCTTCCCTGCCCAATAAACCTAAGTTTATCTACCGAAGGGCCCCTACCCTTAGGAATCGCTTGGCTCCAAATGTACCAGATCCCCCTGGGAAACCTCCCACTTTCCTGGATGGTTCTGGGTTTCACTATTGCACTAGATGCAATGCTTGTAAAATAACCAGAAAACCAGGTACCAAGAAAAAGAAGACCCAATTCCAATCTATAGTAACACAACAACAATTTGATATAAAACCTCTCATCACATGTGATTCTGACCACGTAACATATGTTCTGGAATGCCCATGTTCCCTTCAATACGTGGGCAGATAACCACACGCCAACTGAAAGTAAGAATAAATGAACATTTAACAAATATTAAAAAGGGATACCCTAACCATAGTGTCTCAAGACACTTCAAACTTTACCATGATAGTGACCCATCACTATGTACATTCTATGGGATCGACAAAATCTCTAGGGATTGGAGAGGTACCCATATGGAAAGGGCAATATCTAGGAATGAAACGTACTGGCTTTATAAATTACGGACTATGCAACCACATGGGATGAATATAGATCTGGACCTTAATTGCTTTCTTACAAATGATTGAGTCCAGGAGTGTCTAGGAATATTATTATCTGTCCACGTCAGATCGTGAGAGTGAGTTGGGCACAACTTGTATTATGGTTGTGGTCAGAGATAGTTGTCCAGGGTGGAAGATGGAATACTCTTCCCCCCCGCTTCTTTGTCCTCTTTATTATTTGAGTCAGACGGGGATAGGTCATATTGCAGCCTTTTATGGTTTATTAAATACTATTGAGTTTTGTAATCATTTTTGTATGTAAACCGAGACTGGGGCTGTTATAGTATTCAGGGTTACATGAGGTCCCCCCCCCCCCGTTCTTTTCTCTATATAAAAAATACCACCATTAATTTTATTCACTTATATATTTTTCTCACTTCCCCACCACCTATATGGATGGATTTACTTACCTGTTTTTAGCCAGTAGGGGGACTATAATAACATGCCATCTCCCCCTAGGAGATGGTTGATATGAAGTCACATTCGTTTTTAAATAAGGAGTTTGTTTGTGAACAATATAGTAAATATCCACAAGATGGAGCCAAGCTCCAAACCATAGTTGAACTTTCCAACTTTATTGCTATGAGCACAGTTCCCGTGGCTCATTTGCCAATTACCCGCCCCCTTCCTGTTCCTAATAAAAAGTCACATTCGTTTTTAAATAAGGAGCTTTTGTGAACAATATAGTAAATATCCACAAGATGGAGCTAAGCTCCAGACCATAGTTGAACCTTCCAACTTTATTGCTTTGAGCACAGTTCCTGTGGCCCATTTGCCAATTACCCGCCCC
The DNA here is from genome assembly GCA_037952925.1 of Lithobates clamitans. Classification (NCBI taxonomy): domain Eukaryota; kingdom Metazoa; phylum Chordata; class Amphibia; order Anura; family Ranidae; genus Lithobates; species Lithobates clamitans. Next base: position 516,941 of record JBBGZY010002081.1, on the reverse strand, counting down.
CTTCCTGTTCCTAATAAAAGCCACCATTTTAGTGACCAACGTACGCTTCCCTGAAGACGTTCACTATGAAACATACGTTGGAGCGGTACGTGGTCACATGTCCTATCATCCAACAACATCCGGATCCTTTGGCTGCCCCCCTGTGTAAGCTGGAACGCACGCCAGCGTGGAGAAGACATGAAAGGCTTTTTCTGACTGCGAAGTCACCCTGACATGCAAGCAGCCCCAGTGCCGGGTAGGCACCCACCAATGTAAGCGGCCATTTGGCTTTTTAATTTGTTTACTTTTTTAATAAATGGTTTTACGCTATGGAGACTGTTTTTTTGTTTCCTATGTATCCTTATCCTATCTTGAATGAGCCTGATGGGAACGATCCATGCCTATAATACCAACCACAGCCCGGCCATCCATGTGAGCAGGCACAACCCTGCACAAGCGCTAGTGACTCTCTTTTTAACTAAAGGAGTCATTGGTATCTGGTAAGCAGATATCTACTATTTCGAGGTGTTTTCCTTTTCTTTTGTTTCTTTGGTGATGGAAAACCTTTTGTTTACAGCAACAAGATTGGGATAATATTGAAAGATATCACTTCAACTACTTCAATCATTTTTTTATGTGGACAATCAATCACTATATATGTTTTCACTAATGTGGGCACTTCAATGTGTAATCTAACTATGATTTGTCAATATTATGATTTTCATTTTTTTTGGTAACGCAGGAGATATATTTATTTAGAGCACTTGAATAGTATGGTATCTAGCGCCCCCTAGCTTTCTTACATTTCCATTTTTTTGGTAATGCAGGAGATATATATTTTTTTTTGGAGCACTTGAATATTATGGTATCTAGCGCCCCCTATCTTTCTTACATTCCTTTTTTTGATTATCTATTTTTTTGATTATTCAAAAATTGGGGAGCAGCTTACACTGATTGTTTATATATTTCCACAATTTTTTTATTGTTGGGAATGTTGTTTTACTAGATGTACCACCAGTATATGTAATTCATATATATTATCTGCTATTGACACCACTGGCGCAAAGGTTTCTATTATTTTCAACCTCATGCATTGTTGCCCATTCTACCACCCTGGAATCAAAAATTCCTCCTGGCAAGACCTTTGTTCCCACGGAGCTAAGATCCTTCGTTGGGGACATGATTCCAAGGTGGCAGGTCATGCTGGGTTCCTCCGATGCTTCCTACTCATCAGTCGTCTCTACTGGTGGCCTAACCTCCACTCGGATGTTAAAGATTATGTTAAGGCTTGTCATGTCTGTGCTCAGTCTAAATCTTCCACACAAGCCCCTGCTGGTCTTCTCATACCCTTGCCCATTCCTAAGGAGCCCTGGTCTCACATCGCCATGGATTTTATCACCGATCTTCCACTATCGGAGAATAATACAGCCATATGGGTGGTAATCTATCGGTTCCCCAAGATGGCTCATTTTGTTCCTCTTCCTGGTCTCCCTTCTGCCTCTGCCTTAGTTCCCATTTTTCTACAGGAGATTTTCCGCCTTCATAGTGTTCCTTCCCATGTCGTTTTGGACAGGGGTGTTCAGTTTACGTCCCGTTTTTGGAGAGCCTTTTGTAAATCCCTCAACATTACCTTGGATTTTACCTCTTCTTACCATCCCCAATCTAATGGCCAGACTGAGAGGGTTAATCAGGAGTTGGAGGTCTTTCTCCGTATCTTGGTCTCGGCTCATCACGATGACTGGGCATCACTACTCCTGTGGGCAGAGTTCTCCCACAATAATCATGTCAACCTCAGTTCCCAGAAAACACCCTTTATCACTGTTTATGGAAAACATCCTCAACTCCCTCTTCCTATGACCTGTTCTTCTGACATTCCAGCCTTGGCTACTGTTCAGGAATCATTCAATTCCATGTGGGCTGACTTTCATGATTCCCTCCAGAAAGCTGCCAACAAATTCAAGAATTTTGCTGACCGTTGCAGGCGTAAGCCGCCTTCTCTTCAGCCAGGAGACAAAGTCTGGCTCTCCACCAGGAACATCAAACTCCGGGTTCCTTCTCTCAAATTAGCCCCAAGATTCATTGGTCCGTACACCATAACTTCCAAACTGAATCCGGTTTGTTTCAAGCTCCAGATTCCCAAAAGCCTCAAAATCTCTAACTCCTTACATATTGCCCTTCAGAAGCCTTTAGTCCTCAATAAGTTCTCTCGTCCTCTTTCTACCACAGTGCCAGTCTCTGAGGAGGATCAGGGGTACGAGGTTAGCCAAATTTTGGATTCCCGACTCTGTAGAGGCATTCTCCAGTACCTCGTGCATTGGAAGGGGTTTGGTCCTGAGGAGAGGTCGTGGGTCACGGCTTCTGAGTTCTTTGTACCTCGTCTGTTGAGGAAGTTTCGTTTGAAGTTCCCCTCTAAACCTGGTCCCAAGCGGGGAGGGGGGAGGCCTCGTAAGAGGGGGGTACTGTCATGGTTATGCAATAGTGTTGTCTATCTGCTTACCTGTTTCCATGTGTTCATCTCTAAAGACCAGCTGACTCTCACCTGACTGTTTTTATTAACTCTCCTCTAGCACGGCTCCACCCCAGCTCCTATCAGAGAACTCTATATTAACCTCTGCACTGCAGGCCAGCCCTGCTGATCTTTGTGTGTTTGGCTTCCTGTTCCTACCTGCCATGTGCTCTACGTTTGTTTCAGTTACCGACCTTGGCGTGTTCTCTACTATTTCTGTCTGCTCGTGACCATGACCTCTGGCGTGTCCCTGACTATCCCTGTTTGCCTGTGACCCTGAACCTTGGCGTGAACTCTGTTGTCCTTGTCTGCTTGTGGCCCTGACCTTGGCTTATTCCTTTACTATCCCTATCCTCCTGTTGCCTACTGTGGGTGTGAGCTGGGGGACCCTGGGGGTCGCGACCTGGAGCCAGTTGCAGCCCAGTCCATCCTCACCTCTAGAGGCTCTGGTGAACACCTGCTGGCTCTTAGACTCCGCGCCCCAGGGAATCCTACGCTCTAACCCCGGTGGGATCTGTGTTGGTGTCCCAGCGGCCCTGCCTTCCTTACCACCCGGACTCCCATCCACAGCAGTCAGCCGTAGGGTCCACTGCCTTGTGGTGCACTCCTGATCCCAACGGTGTGCATCTGTCACCCAGCCTCTAGGTGACCTGACAAGTTGTGAGAAGTCTGCACAGGAATTTTGGAGTACGATGATCCAAGGATCAATTGAGAAAACGCTGGTCAGACCTTCAATTGAGAGAGCAAGATCAGTATAGAAAGATCAGAAAAGTGCAGCAAATAAGTATTTGTCCTGTGTTCCTATTTCTATTATTACTTTCGTGCTGGTCCATGTGCTATTCTTTACAGTTTTACAGTTTATAATGCCAAGTTTGAGGTTCGTGGACACAGGAATCATTTGTGGGACAATAAACATAGTTCTTTCAACAAAGATGTTGTTTTTGGGAGATACAGGTTAACTACATTTGTTCAGGCCTATTTTGATTAAAATAAGTTTATTATATTGTTGTCTAGATGTGTTTGAAACTATAATGAAATGTCAACTTTATTCAGAGTCAGGAGAGGACACTCAGCAGCTGTTTATGCATCTGGAAGCAGGAGCACTAGTGTGGGACACCATAAAAACCTTGTTATGGTGTCCCACGCAGGTGCTCCAGTGGATACTAGGGGTCTCTCCATGTGTGAAACTTGCACAAAACAGGTAAGCATTCCAGCTTTTGAAAGGGAAAAAATCATGTATTCAGCTTGGAACTCTGTCAATTTCATATTACTATTTCTAGCCTAACATATATGTCTGCTAAGTATATCTTTTTTGTATTCATATAGGGAAGAAAAGAAGAGGGACATCTGGGGACACCAGTAACCCAACACCTACTGATAATCCTGAAGAAAGGCAACTCACCATACACCCTGAAGATGTGGCTGTTGATGTGCAGAAAGTACTGGGTGAAGTTGTAGAAATGGCGTCGACCACAGGTCAGTGTCTGAGGCCAAATAGATGGATGCCTGCATACTTTTAATAGAAGGTGTGTTTTTTTATTTTTAGGTAATGTGGATGTTGTGGAAGAAGAAACTCACTTCAGCAGTGCAAGTGCACAAATCTTAATCAGTGAGATCATGGTTTGTAATCGTGATTTGGAACAAATGAAACAAAACATCCATGATGTTCAAAAAAGACTGAGCAACATCAGATATTTTAGGCAAAATCTAAACAAAAATAACATTTTATAGTTGTCGTTATGTTGTACGTGTTTTTACAGTTTTAAATGAATCGCAAAGCCAAATTTTGAAGATGCACACAGTGTGTCAACATGTGCTATCTTCCATCATGGGATATCAATGTACAGGTTTTGTGGGTGCAACCCCTTCCTCCAAACTAAACTAGGTGAGGGGAAGGGGTTGCACCCCTGAAACACATCCATTGATCCTCCATGATGGGAGCTAGCACATGTTGACACACTGGGGCTTATTTTAAAAAGGCAAAGCCACTTTGCACCACAAGTGCAATGCAAGTGCACTTGAAAGTGCACTTGAGGGCAAAGTGGGTTGGCCTTTCTGAAATAAGCCTCAGTGTGTCAACATGTACTAGCTCCCATCATAGTAGATCAATAGACATGTTTTGGGGGTGCAACCCCTTTCTCTCACCTACTTTAGTTTGAAGGAAGGGATGCACCCACAAAACATGTACATTGATATCCCATGATGGGAGATAGCACATGTTGACGCACTGTGTGTTTTAGGGCTTTAGTAAAATAGATGTAGGGAAAAGACACACATTTTAGGCATGGGATCATGAGGGAAATCCAAATTTGGAGTCCCAGTTTTTGTGCATCTTCAAAATTTGGCTTTTAGAGGGGTGAGATCACCCCATCTGATGAAGGCAAGATCAAGTTTTCACATACTAATGTCTCATATGGCCTTCACTTTAGCAAAGTCAAACTTTGTAAGTTCTTGGGTTAGGGATGTGTATGTTATGTTTTTAAACATGCCTGTTTATCCACAAAAATGGCAAATTATTGTCAAACATGTTATACACCAAGATGTTGGTTTGTTCAAAAACCATTTATAAATGCACATGTGTATGTGCTTGGAGTAAAATGTTTTAAACGCAACAATGTGTGGCTTCTTATTTCAATGTTCAATACCAGTGTATTTGTTAAGTTGGTGTAGTTACAGTGACAATGTGCTTTAAAATGTGCCAGAATCGAAGAAAAAGGCCAAAATTAAAAGGCCATTTGAGAACTTAGGAGACAGATAAGAAACACAAACAGTAATTCAAATGAAATATGAGTTTAGTTTTTTTTAAAAAAACTTTTATTGGACATCCGCCACATTTTGCTGTAAAGCAATTGCCCCTCTACCCACAAGGTAATCAATATATTTTTGTCTGACTTTGCGGGCGCTTTGGGTGGGTAAGCCAGCACGGCCACTTTCGAGAGCCGTCATCACTGCAGTTTCAGATGAAGAGTCAGCCTCAGTTGAAACTGAGGCCAGATAGCTGGCTGCATTCTTCCTTAAAAAGTTGCATAGAATGCAGCATCACAACACCGTGTGGTTCAGTTTATATTCAGCCAAGTTCATGGCCGTTAGGAAGAGACGGAACTGGCTTGCCATTATGCCAAAGGCATTCTCCACTAATCTTCTGGCAAGAGACAGCCAATAATTGAAAACCCTCTGCTCTGGAGGATTGGCCTCATGAGATGTTCCCCCAGAGCAAAGGCCTCATCCGCTACAAAAACGAAGTTGAGGCCCTCCACATTATCCTCAGGAGGTGGCAACCGCAATGTGCCATGTTGTAGCCGCCGTTAGAACTCTGTCTGGGCAATCACTCCTCCGTCAGAGTTTATGCCATTCTTCCCAATGTCCAAGTATAGAAACTCATAATTGGCCGACACCACCGCCAACATGACAATACTATAAAAGCCCTTGTAGAAGCAGGGTTGTCTGATCTCTGGAGAATACGGAACCCTGAGGTATTGCAATATTCATGCTACCTGAGTTCCTATTCTACACTCTCAAGAATAGATCTTGTACTGGGCAATGAATTAGCGTGCCAAATAATAAAAGATATAGTATATCAACCCAGGGGGGTATCAGACCACTCATTGTTGTTAGTCTCTGTAAATACAAAAAATAAGAATTCTTACAGGATATGGAAGATGAACCCAATATGGTTTGATATAATAGGAGATCCAAATGAGGTATTATCAAAGTTGAATGAGTTTATAGTGCTTAACACAGATTCCACAACGAGGGGGGTGATGTGGGATGCACTGAAGGTGTATCTGAGGGGTTTACTTATTCAACAAGTGTCAAAAATTAAAAAATCATCACTGGATTGGGAGAATAAGATCAGGAAGGAGCTAATAGAAGCAGAAAGGGAGTATGTGAAAGAGCCATCCCCTGATAAACAAAGTATATGGGAGAATAAACAACAAATATATAAAGATGTAATGTTTAGGAAATCAGAAAATAAGAGACTGTTTCAGAAGCAAATTGTATATGGGGAAGAGGAAAAAGTCGGGAAGATGTTGGCTCATATTGTTAGGTCTAGTTCCTCTCCCTCCAAGATCCCCGTTATTAGGACTGTGAGAGGTGAGATTTCTTCTCAGGTAGATGAAATCATCGATACATTCAAGATATTCTATAAAGGACTGTATAAATCTCGGGGTGCCGTGGGAGGAGAGGAAACGGATCGCTTTTTTGGAAGCATTGTGATGCCTTCTCTTACAGAGACTGACAAAGAGGAACCGGAGGCCCAGTTAACATTGGAGGAAATTAAAATAGCAGTAACAGAAATGGCCAACCAGAAATCCCCTGGTCCTGATGGTCTCCCAGCCGAGACCTATAAATACTATGGGAAAGTATTACTCCTCAAAGTCTTTAACTGGGCAAAGGAAAGGGGAAATTACCCATATCAATGACTGAGGCTACAATTATAGTTTTGAATAAAGAGGGGAAAAACCTACTGGAACCTGGGTCTTATAGACCTATCTCCTTGCTTTGCTCAGATGTCAAGATCTTAGCAAAGATGCTTGCGGCCAGACTAAAGAAAATTATCTATAAACTAGTTCATCCAGACCAAACAGGATTCATTCCCCGCAGATCAACTAGTATGAATATTAAGAGGGTCTTTTTGAACTTACAAATTCCAACAGAGAATGCGGGTTCAAGGGCTGTTATGTTATTAGACGTGGTAAAAGCCTTTGATAGCCTAGAGTGGGAGTACATCTGGCACATATTGAGGGAATTTAGTTTTGGGCCCTCTTTTATTAGATAGGTTAAGATACTGTATAATGATCCCAGTGCAAAAGTTAGAGTCAATAATGTTTATTCTGATGGGTTCCGATTTAAAAAGAGGTTCAAGGCAGAGGGTGCCCTTTGTCACCCCTGATCTTTGCTTTGGCAATGGAGCCATTAGCCATAGCAGTAAGGCAAAACAGAAATATGGAAGGGTTCCGGAGAAGGGCGGATCGCTCTATATGCGGACAATGTCCTCATATTTCTGGGTGATACAGAACGATCCCTTAGACAGGTGATAAATATTTTTTTGGAATTTGGAAGACTCTCTGGCCTGTCAATAAATTGGGAGAAATCAGTACTACTACCAATAGATCCTATTAGGAAGACTACCTCCTTTAAGAAATATTCAAATGGAAATAGTAGAGATAACAAAATACTTAGGCATATATATATAACAAAAGACCCAAATAATTATATAAATAATAACTTAGTTCCCTTGTTAACTAAATTTAAAAGTAAGATTGAAATATGGAGGAGTCTCCCATTATCAATTGCAGGCAGATGCAACTTGATCAAAATGCTGTGGCTGCCTCAGCTACTGTACTTGTTGCATAATTCACCAATATGGATACACAGGAAATGATTTAAAAGAATTGACACAATGTTCAGAGATCGTATATGGAAAGGTGGGCAACCTAGTATAAGCTTACAAACCTTACAACTTTCAACACGAGAGGGGGGTTTGGCAGTTCCGCATACACAGAGTTATTTTTTAGCTGCCCAGCTACAGCATTTAGGGATGGGCTCTGACCTGGAAGGTGACAATAATGGAGGAATAATGATTGTAGGGTCACCCCATAAGACTCTAATTGAGGTATTAGAGGCAAACTCCTTCGTCCATAGAACCCCTACGGTAAAATTAATAATAAAAGTCTGGAAAACTATTAAGGCTATGAAGGGAATGGGAGGTATGATTATGTGTACCCCTCTGTGGAATAATAAGAACTTACAAGAGCTAAAACCAATAGGGAAAATAAAGGCATGGGAAACAAAAGGAATAGACAGACTGGCTCAACTATATAATGGGAGTATTTTAAAAACATTCTCCTCACTAAAGGAGGAATATGACATACCGAGTCATTCATATTATAAATATCTACAAATTAGACATGCCCTAAATGCACAGTTCGGGAGACAAGGGCCGATTTGGAGTTGCTCTCCCATATACCAAAGAATAGGTAGCTCGGATGGGTCTACTGGATTCATAGCTGAAATTTATCCACATATATGTAGAAGTAGTATTGAGAGCCCAGAAAAACTTAGGTGTAGAAGTAAATGGGAAAGGGACCTGGGTATAGTATCGGATGAACAATGGAAGAAAATGCTGGAGGGAGGGCATCAGGTCTCGGTTTAACCTGCTCAGAAGGTCTCATATTTAATGTTGCTACATAGGACATACTATACTCCTAAAAGGCTGTTTGAATTTGGGCAGATGCTAAATGCCCTAGATGTCAGAATACTGGGGACCTGATACATATGATTTGGAAATGCCCAAAACTATTCCGTTATTGGTCTGAGATACTAGATACCATAAATAAGATCTTCGCCTTAGGACTTAAAATGGATCCGAAACTGTGCATTTTGGGAGTAGGGGAGAATTTAGGTAGAGGGAAAGTTAAAAATAAAGTAGTGTTGAGATGTCTCTTCCAAGCAAGAAAATTAATAGCGCAGAGATAGAAGGCAGTGAAACCCCCCTTGAAGGAGGACTGGATTAGAGCAGTAACTGAAACAGTGTGGAAAGAAAGAGTAGTATACGAAAGGAGAAGAAAATTGAGAGAGTTTAAAAAAATTTGGAAGCCCTGGTTAGAGGAATTGGGATACCCCATGTAAGGTGTGTGTAAGAGGAGACGAAGGAGGTGGTTTTACGGTTCTAAAGTTAACACGTGAAAGAGTTGACAATAAATAATCGTGAAAATGGTAGGGGGGTGGGTTAAAAGTTATATTTATAGAGGTGGGGGGTATGAGTAAAAGGGGAAAATTGGATAGAAATTGTTTTTATATATGTTCTGTAATGTACATAATATATGGTGTATTTAAGAATTTGGTATCTTGAAATTTTGTATACTATGAAGAAATGAATAAAGATTATTTAAATAAAAAATAAAAGCCCTTGTAGTTGTAGTAATAAGAGCCAGAGTTGGGTGGTGGGACAATCCTCACATGCTTCCCATCAATAGCACCACCACAATTGGGAAAATCCCACTGGTGGTGAAACTGGGAAACCACAGTCTGCCATTCCTGTGGATTTGAAGGAAACTGTGGAGTTAAACAAGAACAAAATAATTAGTACTTTTACACATAACTTTTACACATAACATCGCAAGCAGATTAGACACAAACATTCTTGGCCAACATAAGTATAACATTTATTGAAATGAGTATTTAAAGACAAAAGTATAAGGTCAACTTATCAGATACCTCATGGTGGCCCATTGGAAAAATTTAATGGGGGGGGGGTGTAGATGTTTTGGACAGGCAACCCTCTCCACTTCATTGAGAGCTGAATGCATAAATAATGTGTGTTACTTTGGCCAGCCCCTCCTCACTTACACTATTGGCAGCCCAATGGACAGGTAAGAAGTGTCATAATACAAAAATATGGATACACACTGTCCAAATTGAAGCACAGTTTTACATTATTTTATTACCTATCAAGATAATAGGAGACCAAAACTTTCAACAGTACCATTTGAAAGTATTCAGGCAGGCCCTTGCACTACATGCTTTGGTGAATTCATCCATAAATATGACCACAAAAGAGGTATAGTGTGTATGGGTTTGGTAAAGTCAGCAGATAGAGTATTGGTATCAGTTTACTTAGCGGTTGGGGGGAGGGAGGGTTCCAAATGAGTTTGGGCCCCAAAAAAATAGCCTCTTGCACTCTGCCTGAATTTAAGGACAACAATAACATTTGTACACATTTTAGGGGGTGTTTAGGGTAAGCACTAAAATGGAGCTGACAAAATGCATTGTTAAGTTACTAGGCCAGGTGTGTATGGGCCCAGGATAGCATGCTGGGGCGGTTAGTGAAGGCAAATATGCATGAAGGACAAAAAAGGAGCATTAAAATTTACAGCATGCACAAGGACAAAGAGGACATTCACAGCATATTACAATAATGGTAATTATGGAATGAAGAAATTAATCAAATACGTTAGCAAACATTAAATACATAGAATGTGATGTTAAAGGCTAAAACTTACCCGAATATATTCCTTCTGCAGTACTTGAATGATGGCAGAACAGGTCTCTGGAATAATAATTCCCAGAGCCTGGGGGGAGATCCCAGTCGTGAACTTGAGGTTCTGGAGACTTCTCCCCATTGCCACAAGGTGGCAAAGAGCCTTTGCTCGGGAGTGATGGCTTGCCGCATGTATGTGTCCTGCTTACTAATATAGGGGGACAGCAAAGCCAATAGACGATGAAAGCAGGGCTCCGTCATCTGGAGATTTTCCTGAAATCATCAGGATTATTCTCCTGGAGCTCCCGCAGCAAAGGCATATGAGAGAATTTGTCACAATTAAGCAACCAATTCTTGGTCCAAGAACTCCTCCTCCCCCTCTTCCTGGACTTGGGTCAAAGTAATAACTCCAAGCCCAACAATAGCATGATCTCTCCGACAAAAACGCCACATGGCTAGTATACGAATGACTGTTCAGAATGAACCAACAGAACGCACTGAAAATCAGAAAGGACCTGACAAGCACGACCTGAAAATCAGAAACAACTAGACAAGCACGCACTGAAAATCAGAAGCAAACTAAAAAGAACGCACTGAAAACCAGAAACGAACTGACAAGCACGCACTGAAAAACAGATACGAATCGACAAGCACAACCTGAAAAGCAGAAACAAACTGAAAAGCACAAGGCTGAAAAGCATGAATCGACACTCACCAAACTTCTACTAACACGAGATTTGCAGAAGGAGCCCAAAGGGTGGTGCATGACTATTGAACTTCATTTTTATCAGCTCGTAGTACATCTAGTACGTCACTACGTTCGAAATTGTTGGTCAACATTTGTGTGGCTGTGTGTATGCAAGACAAGTTGGAGCCAATGCCCTTCAGACAAAATTCAACGGTTTTGTTGGCGAACAATCCAATCGCGTGTACGAGGCATAAGTGTCTGTGCACACAAAGAGTTTTGGAGGCAGGGACAAAAAAAAAAACCCCAGAGCAGGTGCATTCTGCAGAGGAGCATTTCTGTGCTTAAGATGCCTTAAAATGGCTAAATGCATGTCAAGCGTTTACAGGCACTACTGCAAATTATTGGACTCTGCCAATATCTTTATGCTGGAAATTACTGTGTGCACGGTTCCAGTGTACCTTGCTGCTTCTTTATCGGAGATGTATGGATGTCCTGTGAGTTGGCTGCAAGCCTCAACTCAAGTGACATCCCACAGACTGAGCTAATTTCAGCAGCTGAAGCTCATCAGCAGCTTTGGAACGTGTCTAACTCCCAGTAGAATGACAAGATCAGAAAATCCAAATTGTGGACCGACATAACATCCCACATAACAAATTCTCAGAAGAAGGAGAGGAGTAAGTGCATATGTTTATGCATTTGTAAAATATATAGAGATGTAGGGGTGTAGTTTGTAATCAAAAGGGACCCCATACCAAAATATCCTTTTCCCCTATTATATTAATTACACAGTGTTATATTGATGGGTTCTGTCACACTTGCTATCAGGATATCCATATGATATATCTTTTCAGATATTAACATGAAATGATAAATAGGAGCTTGGTCTTCTTAAAGAGCTGTGTGTGGGCTATCCCATATGACCAGCAGGCGGCAGCGGCTGACTGTATTAAGACCATATATTTTGACTCCATCGATATGTTTTTGTATAAACTCTGAGGTATGTGGCAACAAATTATTGAGCCATTATACTGATTGACAGAATGTGATTGGAACTGATGTCTATAATATTGTGTATTTTAGTGTTTGACTGAGATACATTTTCCTGAAGAAGCGGGCTATGTCCCGTGAAATGCAATCTGCGTCAAAGCTATAGCAAGTCTCTCATCCCCTACTGCAGTACAGTTGGTGAGAATCAACACTAAGAAGAGTGTCCTTTTGCTTTTTTCAGTTATAATTGTGGTACATGTGTACATTTTCATGTCCTCAACATTTTAATCTTGTACAATAAATAGTTTGATACTTTTTTATCCCATTAGTACCCTTTCAGTCCTTTCAGTTCAGTAGTTTGTGCATTTGTAAAATATGTCTGTTGCCTTGATACTGATTATGACATGTAAACTGTTTTTTTTTTCCCTTTTTTAAATATTTTTTTCTAGTAAAAACTCTCCGAACACGATGGAAGTCCTGGAGGGACCGGATCAGATGTGATCTCACTGAAGAGGAGAAGGAACCATGAAGCGGAGCCCCAGCTACCAAAAGAAAGTAGCATATATACAGTTCTCAACTTGCCTTTCTTCGACAGACAATGATGTCCAACAGTAGACAGTGTAGCGGGCACCTACTTTTGAGTATGTGATCTTTTTTGCTAGTTTAGAGGTCCAGGTAAATTTAGGCAGGCTTGTACCATTATAGCAGGCCTGTTTGATTATTTGGGATCTGAGTGACAGGTGGTTTATGTGTGAGTTCTGACCAATCATTAATTTTTTTGGCAGGAGGCGGGACTCTCATATAAAAAGCCGGGTCACATGGTGAGTGAGGAGTTCGAGTTTGGAGAGAAGCCCAGCCTGCTTCCCCTCCAGGGAGCCACGGAGCCCCCCCTGCAAGGTGGGTGGGGAACCGGCACCTGTGGAGGAGGAGATAATACCGTGCAGCATGTAGTCGCGGGTGTCGTTGGCCGCCCCTGCGGGGAAGGGAGTGTGCCAGAAAAGAGGGAAGGCATGAAAGAATAATTTCGGAAGAAGTAGCAACTAAGCGGAAGGAAACTGGGCGATCGATCGTTTATGAGTGGTACATGGACTATTGATCAGGTGAGTGAAAGCCCAAGGGAAGGGTATTGCCAGAGGCTGAGAGATGTTGGTACGCAAGTCAGTGAGACTGGTGGTGATGGCCTGTGACTTTGGGTTCATCAAAGCCCTGGGATTCCAATTAGTCAAGCGGGAGGAGTTATTCAGAGTGACTTTTCTTTAGCTCAACTTGGAAGTACCATGCAGATGGGAAGTAGTGGTTAAAAGGTAGCAGTAAAGCTGCAAGTACACATATAGAGATACAGACTGTTCTTAAAAAGTTCTGCAGATCAAGAAGTTATTCCGAGTGACTCTTTATCAATTATTCTCTATCAAATCTACTTCCATCTTCCCTGATGAAGAAATCATATAGAGTGATTTCCTATTATCCTATTATAGTTCTTTCCATGAGAGGCAAAGAATACAGTTACAAAGCAACTAAAGAGCATCTCAGAGAACCCTTCTCCTATCCCAGTTCATGTTACTTAAATAAAGCAAGAGAAAAATGCAATATGCACTGTTTCTGATTTTATGGGCTGCGATGGGTCAGGTGGTAAACATGAATTACGGATATAAAATTTAATCAGCCGCTCCTTCGGGGTTGTAAGCGCTACATGTGGGGGCATCGTCCGGGATATCTGTTTCACGTTTGCCGCTAGCCATCTCCAATAGCAACGGAGTTTGCATTTCAGTAACTGTTGCCAAGATAGCCTGCAGTATAACAGTACCTGCCACCAGGGGTCGCTGGGGAGGACTCATCGGAGGACTGGCGCTAGGAGAGATTGACGGAATGGAGAGACTTTGTATGTTGTGTCCCGGATGTCAGAGGCCTACAGTTGGAGTCACCACCTGGGCTCAGTGTGGACATTTCAGTGTTCAATTGACACGGCTGGGACCCGTTCAACAGGAAGTCAAGTATTACTCTGTCAGTCTTGCAATGGGACTTTGTCTGCCGCAAGAACAGGTAACTCAGAAGGCCGGAGAGGGTCATGTATCGCCTGCTGCAGCAGTTGAGGAGCTCCCATCTGATTCGGCTGAATCTGAGCCACCAGAAGATCAGGTAGGAGCCTGTAGCCTGGCTGGGGACCCCTGTTGAAGGTATTGCCCAGTCTTTGGAAGAAACCCCTGAGGAGCCGGTTGATGATAAGCCCTTTGTTATGCCTGTCCGGAAGAAGTCTAACTTACAGGAGGGGGATCCCTCGGGTGAGCCGGACAGGACAGAAGAAGGCTGGGCTGTAGATTGGGGATCACCGCAGATTTTGCAAAAATATGGATCGATGGACAATCTGTTTGAATGGTCATCTGGTCATCTCTTGAAGCATTTGAGTCAAGTGGTGATGTATATTCTCCCTATATAGAGAATAATATACAAATACAATTATGAAAAATGGGTTGAAAGAGAAAATCAATGTGAGTGTAAAAAAAACTATAAAATATATATAGATATAGGTCAGATTCTAAATATGTAGACCAAATATGGTAGAATATAAATAATTAAATGTATAAAACACATATATATATATATAAAAGAGAGGGGAGAAAAAGGAAATGTGAAGATAAATTAATGAAAAAATGAGACCTACTTAGCAAGGTCTAAACATATAGGTTTGCTGATAATTACTGTAACTTCAAAGATCACATAAGGGCATTAGGGTGGACAAATATCAGAAGTCACATGCTAGACACTGAAGCAAACACCATAACAGGGACACCCACAGCAGAAGACCCCCCCCCCCCCGGGAGAGGCACCTAGGGCTCTAGGTGGGAAGACCTCAAGCAGCATATATGCAGAGACAGCTAACCAGTCAAGATGAGTCCTGCAAATATGAGAGAAAAGCAACAGAGAAATTTCAAAAACTATTCAATAAAATAAGATGAATTACTTTAATAATTGATATCAAATAACAAATATATATAAGAAGAAAAAATAAATGTAAATGCAATACACACTTATGCCCCGTACACACGGTTGGATTTTCCGATGGAAAATGTCCGATCGGAGCATGTTGTCGGAAATTCCGACCGTGTGTGGGCTTTTCCATCGGATTTTCCGACACACAAAGTTGGAGCAGGAGATAAAATTTTCCGACAACAAAATACGATTGCGTCAATTCCGACCGTGTGTGGCCTGCATGCTCGTTCTGGTAAACTTAGCGTTCGCAATGGATACAGCACTTTCGTCACGCTGCAATGTTAAAAATGGTTTAATACAGCGCACTCTCTTTTTCTTTATAATGTGACAAGAATTAAGTAGTTTTGCTGCTCATATTCACACACACTTCTCACAAACTTATTTTGTTACTATTTATCATGATTCCCTCAATATATTTTGATTTCTCACATCTGACAACATATTTTTGTATATTTTTTATATATTTTTTGGCTTTAATGTAGATTTTTTTTTGTGTTTGTATTTTTTTTTTAATTTTTTTTTTTTTTTTGCGATTTTGATTTGTACTCCCGAAAATGTTTGTGTGTGTTTTTTGTGACAAGTTCCCACAACACCATTGATATGTTGTTCTATTTAATCTGTAGGAGATTGTTTGGTGTTGTTGTCCCTTGTTAATTTCACATTGTACTTTAGAAATGTACCTGAATCGTCACCAACAAACTGTCCTTTTTGGATGAAAACACACACAGGAGAGTATAATTTACCTAAAAAATTTTATTAAGGGGTCACAACTAAACAAAGAGGGAGGCAACACTGGAGAAACTGCAGAAGTGGGTGAAGCCTTGGACCCCCAGGACATCAACTATTTTTACGCAAAATTGGTGGCCTGAGGAGTCCTTATCTAAGGGAGGGCAGTCTGGCCCAGAAGTCCCAGAGATCATGAACAGCAGCAGATAACATCTGTGTCCCCAGGCTGTGGTCATACGAGAGACTGCAGCTTTTGTCAGACCAGACTGAACCCAGGGTCATCACTCTCTTGCCTTCCTTCCACGCTTCCTTACACACGGTGGCTCTGGTGGTGGAGTTGTGGCAGCAGGAGGAGGAGGAGGAGAATGGTCCAACTCAACCACGTCGGTCTTGGGTGTTAGTTCACCACTCACCCCCTTATGTAGGACTTTGTACATAAGGTCCTCACAAAGCCTGCGTTGATCCTCCTGCATGCCCTGCAATTTGGTGGCAGCCATGCAGGCAATGGCCTCTTTAGTAGTTGGTAAGGCTCGGAGGGACGCCAAAGCCTCCTGGATCAGCCTGAACGCTGAATCCTGCACGGGACTCGGAATGGCCTTCCTGGCTCGTTTATATGGCAGGCAGAGGGGAGGGACCTGAGACTCAGTCAGGCTGCGACTTGTCCCAGGCTTCTCTTGGCTGACACTTAGCCCCACCTCCTCCTGGCTGCCACTAATCCCTGCCTCCTCCTGACTGCCACATTCCACAACCTCCTCCTGGCTGAGGTCTTCCTGTGTATGAAAAAGGGACATAGTTTTAGTATTTTTTCCATCAATCACACACAATTTTCACCTCCTGACTGCTGCAAATTGAATGTTAACAAATATACCAGACTATCCTTCTGAGCCCAGCATTTTTCATTCTTGTCCCAATTTTGGGTGCCCACTACTGTCTATTGATATGTAAAACACTTTCAAGCAGTAATTAGTGATCAATAATAACTTCTAGTAAACATCATTTATTTATTGACCAGAAATCTGTAGAAGAATGCTATACCTGACTCCAGCTGGGCTCCTCCACTTCTTCCTGGCTGGAAGGCCCAGGTTGGACATCAGAAGCCTCAGCTGGGATGGAAGGAAGCGTGGAAGGAAGAGTGGAGAGGGATTCCCTGACTTCAGTGTGGTCTGACAGAAATTGCAGTCTCTCATAGTACCACAGCCTGGGGACATAAACGTCATCTGCTGCAGCTCCAGATCTCTGGGAATCTGTGACCTTCTTGCGCTCTCTCAGATATGTGCTCCTCAGGCCACCAATTTTGGCTTTTAAATAGGGGATGATTGCTGTGGGGACCACAGGCTTCACCAACTCCAGCAGTTTCTCAAGCGCTGCCTGCCTCTTCTGTTTGTGATTATAGTGGGGGTGTCTCACTTGCCACAGACAGGGCAGCTCCCTGTATTTGACAATGAACAGGGGCAGGAAATTGTGGTCGTTGAACCCATCCATTTTCTCTGCAAGACACAACACAAGACAAACCCTAATGTCAGGCAAAACTCCCCTAATCTTGTTACAATATAGGCTTCCATTTCGAAGCAGTATAGGCGCAAGTTTAGATCTTACCTTCGTTATCACGATCGGCGTCGCCGATGCTCCTTCCTCCGCTCACAGATCGTACGTAATACGCACTTGTGTTACGCTTTATACACACTGCGCATGTGTATAACTCCGCCCGCCCCTGACGTTCTTTCTAGTCTATTCCCCGCCCCTTTTCGTTCAGCGCAGTGGGGGAAGAGCACATGGCGGATAGACAGCAGGTGAGTGCTAATTGTAGCAACGAGGAGGAGGAGGTAAGGCCGGATCCGGACACGTCCCGATCCAGAAGGAGATTTAAGGACTCAAATATGTCCTTTGGGGAGATGTTGGAGATGGTCGACATCCTGAAGAAGGCTGACTATGATGGAAAATATGGGCCTTACCCCAACCCCAATGTCAGAAAGGCCAAGATCATGGCGAAAGTGGTCAGGAGTCTGCACCGGAATTTCGGGGTACGACGAGAACATGAGCAGTACAGAAAGATCCGGAGAGTGCTGCAAAAAAGTAAGTATTTGTGCTGTGTTCCTATTTTTTTTGTGTTTATTACGTTCGTGCTGCTCCATGTGCTTTTAGGAACTGTTGTACAGTTTAAAATGGCAACTTTCATGTTCATGGGCACATTATTCGTTCGGATCAAACATTTTTCCTTCCAACTATAAAATACCATTGTTTAGCCCATATGCATTTGGCCACCATTTTGACGCCCTATACTTGTCTTCAAAGAATTGGGTTGTGTAGATGGCTTTGTTACTAGAATGAAATGCAAGCTAGATTCTGTGTAAGGAGAGGACACTCAGCAGCTGTTTTCACATCTGGACACTGGAGCACTAGTGTGGGACAAAAGAACACCATTTTTATTAGCGGGCCACACAGGTGCTCCAGTGTATACTATAGGCAGGGTCTCCATCTGTGAAGCTTGTACCAAACAGGTAAAGTATTGCAGGTTGACAAAGGACACTAAAAAAGCTACATCTTGGAACTCTGCTAAAATTGACAATTGTACCCCACTTCCAAGCAATGTTTCATCTTTATAGTTCTGCCCTCAAATATCTGTGTGCTAATTATACCATTTTGTTTTACATAGGGAATAAAAGACTCGGAGAACACCCCTCATCTGAGGAGACCAGAGCCCCCCCCCTGGAAGAAGGGGAAATCCCCCCAACACAAGCTGAGCAGGAGGAAGAAGATGTGGTGGAACTAGTCACCACAACAGGTGAGTGTCTGCGACCACAGGCTCAGATAAGAGATGGATGGCAGCATTTTTTTGAAACCTAATTTATTTTGGGGTTCCTCTCTTTTTAGGTGATCATGAGGGTGTGGATCCAGATCCTTTCACATCCGAAAGTGCCCAGATCCTGATCGGGGAGATCATGGGGTGTAATTTACAATTGGAAATCATCAAGCAAAACATCAATGATGTTATTCCAAAAAATAAAAACATCATTGATATTTTGGGGCAAGTTTAAAACCCCTCCAAATCACTTTCTTCTTTTGTGTGCTACAATGTGCTAAATGTTTTTGTGATTTTTCCCAAAGCCAAATTTGGAGGATGCACACAGTGTGTCAACATGTGCTATCTGCCATCACGGGAGATCAATGGACGCGTTTTGGGGGTGCAACCCCTTCCTCAATAATAAAGTAGCTGAGAGGAAGGGCTTGCTCCCCCAAAACACATCCCTTGATCCCCCGTGATGGCAGCTAGCACATGTTGACATTGGTAAATTGGTGTGCATCTTCCAAATTTGGCTTTTCCAGGGGTGATTTCCCCCCATCTGAACGCAATATCAAACACAGTTCCTAAATACTCTTGTCTGATATTGCCTTCAAATTCGACCAAATGTGATGTTTGTAGGTTCAAGATTTGTGTCTTTTCTTGTTGGTTTTACAAATGCCTGTTTTATGTAAAATGGACATTTTGAGTTTTGATAATGCCACCACAAAAATTGGTATACCACAAACATGTTGGTTTGTTTGAAAAACCTTTGGTAAATGCACATGTGATTATGCAGGTATTAAAAAGATTGTTAATCAAGAAAGTGTGGATTATTGTCTCAACGCTACAACACTTTTGGGGTGATGTAATTGTTGTTTTCTGAGAAAATGGGGGTTATTTCCTAAGGGCAAATCCACTTTGCACTACAAGTGCAGTTTCAGTGCAGTTGCAAGTGCACTTGTAGTGAAATGTTTTTTTGCATTTAGTAAATAACAGCCAACAGTGCTTTGTATAAGGTTACACAATCACGCCATTTTCTGCACTCAAAACATTTCTGTCAGGGTCAGCTAAAACAAACACAAGCAGTAAATGTCCACAAAGAATTTCTTTTTTTTTATTATAAAAAGGCTTCACAGATTGTCTGGCATATTGATAGCCCCCCTACCCGCAAAGAACTCCAGGTAGCGTAACCGAACATCACGGGCACTCAGGGAGGGCATGCCAGGACAGCCACTTTCAAGCGCCCTCAGTGTGGTTTGATGTATGATTCCGGCCTCAGGCCCAACTGAGCCAACATAGTTGGCCGAATGTTTCCCTAAAAAGTTATGGAGAACACAGCACGCAAGTATAATATGGTTCAGTTTATACTCCGCCATATGGATGGGTGTCATAAATAGGCGGAACCGGCTGGCCAGGATTCCAAATGTGTTCTCCACCACTCTTCGGGCTCTGACCAGCCGGTAATTAAAAACCCTCTGTTCCGGGGTGAGGGTCCTCATTGGGAATGGCCGCATCAGGTGGTCCCCCAGCCCAAACGCTTCATCAGCAACGAACACAAATGGGAGTCCTTCAACATTGTCCTCTGGCGCTGGCAAGTCCAAGCTGCCATTCTGGAGACGCCTGTAGAACTCCGATGGCGATGACTCCACTATTGGACATCCGGCCATTCTTCCCCACGTCCACATACAAGAAGTCGTAATTAGCCGACACCCCCGCCAACATCACTATACTATTGAACCCCTTGTAATTATAATAGTACGACCCCGAGTTGGGTGGTGGGACGATGTGGATGTGTTTCCCATCAATTGCCCCTCCGCAGTTAGGAAAGTCCCACCGCTGGGCAAAGTGGGGGCCACAGTCTGCCATTCCTGTGGCATGGAAGGAAACTGCTGAGGAAAAAACAATAAACACTATTTTTTCACAGAAACATGGCAAGCAGATTAGACACAAACATTATGGGGCAACCTCCAGATAGCATTTAGTAAGGGGAATTTAACAAGGCCAAAGTATAAGGTACACCTATCATATTCCCCCTCCCCCCCCTCTCATGGACCATTTCTAACATTATAGGGGGGGACTCTTGGACAGGTAACCCTCTTCACTTCATTGAGAGATGAATGCCTAAATAATGGGTATTACTTTGAACAGACCCTCCTTAGTTACACTATTGGCAGCCCACTGGACAGGTAAGAAGTCTCATAATACAAAGATAGAAATACACATTGTACACATTTGAGGACATTTGGACATTCTGCTATTACCTGTCAAGATAATAATAGGATCCAAAAACTTTAAACAGTACCATTGGAAAGTATACAGGCAGGCCCTTGCACTACATGCTTTGGGGAATTCATCCATAAATCTGACCACAAAAGAGGTGGGTATAGTGTGTATGGGTTTGGCAAAGTCAGCAGATAGATGATTGAGGATACATAGAGAATTGGGATCAGCTGACTTAGCAGTTGGGGGGAGGGAGGGTTACTAAAAATGATTTGGGGACACCCCAAAAAAAAGCCTCTGGCACTCTGCCTGAATTTAAATCAAAAATAACATTTCCAAACATTTTAGGGGGTGTTTGGGGTAAAGCACTACTATGGAGCTGATAAAATACATTGTTAAGTGACTACATGAGGTGAATATAGGGCCAGGAGACATCATGCTGGGGAGGTTATTGAAGGGCAAATATGTATGAAGGACCTCAAATAATAATTGCAGAAAAATCCAGCATGCATGAGAACAAAGGGGACATTCACAGCATATTACAATCATGGTAATTAGGGAATGAGGAAAGAAATACAATATATTAGCAAACATTCAATACAATAAAATGTGATATAAAAGGATAAAAATCTTACCTTCATATACTCCTTCTGCAGGACCTGTATGATGGCAGAACAGGTCTCTGGGATGATGATACCCAGAGCCTGGGGGGAGATGCCTGTCGTGAACTTTAAGTCCTGCAGACTTCTCCCTGTCGCCAAATACCGCAGGGTGGCGACCAACCTCTGCTCCGGAGTGATGGCTTGCCTCATGCAGGTATCCTGCCTGCTGATATAGGGGGTCAGCGAAGCCAACAGTCGGTGAAACACTGGGTCCGTCATCCTGAGAAAGTTCCTGAAATCATCAGGATTATTCTCACGGATCTCACGGAGCAAAGGCATATGAGAGAACTGGTCACACTGAAGCAACCAATTCTTGGTCCATGAACTCCTCCCCACCCTGTTCATGGACTGGACTTGTGTCAAGGTCAGGACCCCAACACCAAGCCCCCGCACAGCACGAACTCTACGAGGAGTACGCATACAAAACATGGCTAGAAAACGGTCGGCTGCTCAGAATGTAGTAACAGAACGCACTGAAGAACAGCAAGGCCTGTGAAGAGCGACCTGAAAAACAGTAATGAACGAACAAGAATACAATGACTACTTAAAGTCACGCGGAACTTGCTGCACGCACTGAAGAGCAGATACAAACCCACAAGCACAAACTGAACGGCAGAAAACGATCTGAAAGCCACGAGTCTGAAAAAGCACGAATCGTCTCTCACCAAACTTTTACTAACACGAGATTAGCAAAAGGAGCCCAAAGGGTGCCGCGCTTGGTTCTGAACCGGCCTTTTCTAGTCTCGTCGTACGTGGTGTACGTGACCGCGTGGTTGGCGATCGGAAATTCCGACAACTTTGTGCGACCATGTGTAGACAAAACAAGTTTGAGCCAACATCCGTCGGAAAAAATCCTAGGATTTTGTTGTCGGAATGTCCGAACAAAGTCGGACCGTGTGTACGCCCTATAATAATGAAAAGTAATGAACAGCATATTAATTAATAAATCTAAACAATCATAACAAAGCAATATTCAAAAAGTAAATAAATGAAAGAAAAAAAATCATCAAAAAGGTATACAAGGGAGGTAAGCAAAGAGCAGAAGGGGGAAAGAAAAGAGCAACCAAATGTAAAGGGAGTAAATTGGTAGGGACAAAACCAAAAAACAGCTATGCCACGTACACACGAGTGGACTTTACGGCAGACTTTGCCCGGCGGATGGGATTTGGTCGGACAATTCGATCGTGTGTGGGCTCCAGCGGACTTTGTTTTCTCAAAAGTTGGACGGACTTAGATTTGAAACATGTTTTAAATTAATCCGTCGAAATGGAGTCCGGTCGAAAAGTCCACCGTCTGTATGCTAGTTCGACGGACATAAAACCATGCCCGGGCAGCTATTGGCTACTGGCTATGAACTCCCTTGTTTTAGTCCGGTCGTACGTCATCACGTACAAATTCGACGGACTTTGGTGGATTGTGTGTAGGCAAGTCCGTTCATTCAGAAAGTCTGTCATAAAGTACGTCGAAAAGTCCACCGGGCAAAGTCTGCCGTAAAGTCTGCTCGTGTGTACGCGGCATTACACTATAAGATGGGTTTGAAACTTAGTGTTTCATTAAAACCTGGAAAATGAGTTGCCTTTAGATTGTAAATCCAGCGTGCCTCAAGTTGTAGCAGAGTCTTATCAGCGCTTACCCCTCTTATGTGAGATGGAATATGTTCCAGAGCCATGAATCTGATCATATCATGCAGAGGTGGGGGACTCGAGTCACGTGACTTGACTCGAGTCGGACTCGAGTCACCTGTTTGAGGACTTGCGACTTGCTTGACAAAATTAAATAAATGACTCGACTTGACTTTGACTTGCCACTAATGACTTGCGACTTGACTTTGACTTGGGCTATTAGACTTGCAATGACTTGCAATGACTTGGCACCACCAGTGCTGTGTCTTGGCCTAGGCAAAAGCCGCCCCCCCCCCACAAAAGAAAGCTCCCCCGAGTCCCGGCTTCTGCCCGCACAAATACAGCTTGCTAACATTGTGGGAGGGGATTGGATAGGTGTCCGTGAGCGGCGCTTGCAGTGTTCGCAGCCGCCGCAGACTTTTTTTTTATTTGATGATGACTGCACTGCAGTCTCTCCTCCTAGGCTGTACAGGTCTCTGTATTCCGTCCGGCCAGGCCGCGGCGCCGCCCCCCTCCTGCTGCGGAGTGATCTCTGAGGGAGTGTGCAGAGCCAGCAGCGTGAGTCACGGGCCTCACGGTGGGGGAGGAAGAAGGAACTTGAAGTTGCCCAAGGAGCCAGCCAAGCCTAGCCGACTGACTGAATCTGAGTGGAGTCCAGTCCAGCAGCCATAGAGTAAGTCATGGCAGACTATTATTCTTCTACTGAGGGGGCACTGGAGCAGGGACAGTCACACGACTCAGGGACGAACTGGTCTGAGAATGGGGGTCAGTGCAGTGGTTGTCGCAGCGCAGAAGAAAAAGCACAGAGCCGAGGAGGAGGAAACAGATTTGCAGAAGCTGCAGGTTTGTTTGATGCAGTGCCAAGCAAATGCTTCCCTGAAAACTTCCCTGCAAACTTTGCAGGGAAGCATTAGCTTGCTTGGCACTGCATCAAACAGACCTGCAGCTTCTGCAAATCTGCACTAGTGATGTAGCAGCTAGCAGGGCCCTGGCCGCAGGGCCCTGGCCAGTGGCCTGTACTGATGATTGCAGGATGCAGATATGATTGCAGATGCAATCAATCATCAATATCATTGCACATGCTAAAACTATAAAACCTAGGTAGGTACAAACCTTCTTTCCTTGTTTCCTCCTCCTCCTCGGCTCTGTGCTTTTTTCTCCTGCGCTGCGACGGCCACTGCACTGACCCCCAGTCCCAGACCAGTTCCTCCCTGAGTTCTTCACTAATTAACTATTACTTGTGCGAAGTACAAAGTGCTCAACATGAATATTACATAAAAATCATATTGCAATTAAGTGCTCTATGCGTACTACAAACTCAATAAACAGTCCACATCCAGTGAAAGTTCATGTACTGCAGTGCTCCATGCATGCTGAAATCAATGCAAACTTTAGCACTGGTCACTGTATTGGTGTCACTGGTGCCCAAAAAGTGTCACTATGAGTCACTAATGCAATATTCTAATCTGGAATGATAAAGGTGTCACTGTTTTAAACAAGGTTAGGTTAGGACCGTATATATATATAATACATTAAAAATAGTTCTGTAAGTACTAGTGTACTAAGCAACACCTTATTTTCTGGCAGTGCCCGGGCCATCCCGACAGCAAACTCTGGATCCGCCCCTGACAGACCAATGCACAAGGCAGCTATAATGGAGGGAGCGATTCCAAAAATAATTAAATTTGGATTGAAGGATTATGTTTTAGATGTTGGTGAAAAGAAGAGAACGGCGATATGCAAGCTCTGCAACTCAAAAATAAGAGACACGTCCACCACAACATCCAACTTCATCCGTCACTACAAAACCCACAAAGAAAAGTAGGTACAGTAATTTCACGTGTATGTATATATATATGCAAATTAGGCCTACATCCCACTTTAGGTGGGAGCAGAGTGTATTGTTGTTCAAATCAATAAATCACATAGCCAACTTTTTTTCTATCTCTCTTCTGTTTACTCTATAGATATGAAGAGTACATCCATACCAAAGGGACTTTTGATGATACCCAGCCTCAAATCTCACAATTCATCGCACAGGGGACTGTGCAGCTATACCACTGCAACCACCAGCAGCAAAAAGCAATTACAAACTTAATCCTGTCAGACCTCATTTTAAACTGCAACATGCCACTGTTCATCATTGAACATCAAAGCTTTCGTCGCTTTTTGTCAATAGTAGACAACAAGTACTCTCCAGTAAGTAGAAGAACAATTACTGGCAAGCTTGACAATCTGGTGGCAGATAGGAAAATGAAGCTGAAAAATGAACTCGAAGTGGTAGATCATCTGTCAGTGATTGTAGATATATGGTCAGACCGCAGGATGAGAGGCTTTTTTGGAGTCACAGTGCACTGGATCAACATTGAGGATGACCGTCTTCAGTTAAAATCACAGTTGCTTGCGTGCAACCGCTTCAAAGGTGCCCATACAGGGGAAAGAATTTGTGAGGAATTTGAGCATATATGTGAAGAGTACAAGATTAAAAAAAAGGTAGACCACATCATCTGTGACAACGCCGCAAACATGAAAAAAGCATTCACTACATGTTTTCCAGGACAGCTAGATGAAGACGATGACCTTGATGATTCAGACATTTGGAATGACCTGTCAGTGGAAGAACAGGAGATGTTTGACAATTATTTGAGTGCAAAAACCCAGACTAGACTTCAATGTTTTGCACACACGCTTGGTAATAGGTGATGGACTTAAAGAGACTAAATT
This sequence comes from Lithobates clamitans, assembly GCA_037952925.1. Lineage (NCBI taxonomy): Eukaryota > Metazoa > Chordata > Amphibia > Anura > Ranidae > Lithobates > Lithobates clamitans. The sequence continues at coordinate 491,073 of JBBGZY010002081.1, read as the reverse complement.
AGTCAATGCAGCTCTGGCCAAAGCTTCCAGGTTGAGCTCCTTGTTACACACAAGCACCTCTTTCTAGGAAAAATTTGAGGAGGAGTTTGGACAGCGTGGAATCCCTGCCTCTGTTACCACACGCTGGAATTCCACACTGAGGCAACTGAAATCAGTGGTCAGCTGTGACCAGCTGAAACTGACTAGAATGCTTGAAGATGGGGGACACAAAGAGACTGTATTCACAGCTAGAGAGTGGAATCAGATTAAGGAACTCGTGGATGTCCTTCAACCTTTTGGAGAAGCCACAGACCTCTCATAGGGAGAAAAACTTGTGACAATAAGTGCTGTTGTATCCTGTATCCTTTCTCTGAATCACCACTTGGAAAATCATAATGAGAGTGTGCGCTACCTTGGTGGCTTGATCCGTAGCCTGCAAGAATCACTCCAAAGACGATTCGAAGGGATCTTTGTCAATGTGAGGATGGCAGATGAACAGAATGATGTAGCAACCTTACCCTTCTCTGACTCGCTATACCTAAAAGCTGCTCTGCTGGTTCCTTCATTTGGCACCATGTGGTTGACCCATGATGTTTTGGCTACCGAAAATGTCAAGGAGGCTGTGTCTGCGATGATAAAAAGTATGTTATGTTTTTGGTAATAGCCTGTTTGCAGTAATAACACCTGAGTGCATTGAGTCACTGTTTTATGCTTGTGTTTTTCAGACTTGATTCTCAAAGAGCACTGCAAGCCGACCCCAACAACCAACGATGAAGACGAGCAAATGCCAGTGGCAGAGTCAGAGAGCCAATCTGGGCTGTTCACAGCATACCGCAAAAAATAGAAGAGAGATTCATGTTCCAGTCCCCAAATTCAGCTGAACCAGTATTTAGACATTTGTGATGGACAGAGCTGCCTTCAGTTTTGGGCCATGAACAGGCATGCTCCCCTCTTTGTTCAGGGTAGCGGTAAGAGTAATGTCAGTCCCTGCATCAAGCGCACCTGTTGAACATGTGTTCAGCCATGGTGGGGTGATAATGCGACCCCATCGCTCACAACTGAGCGAGAAAGTACTTTCAAATTTAATTTTTTGCAAATGCAATGCATGCATTCTGAGAATAGCCACTTAACATGCATTGCATTTGCAAAAAATAGTATTCTGAGAAGTGAGAATACTATTTTTTGCAAATGCAATGCATTTTAAGTGGCTATTCTAATAACTAAGAAAAAAGGAATAGAAGTAGATAGGCGCTGTTTCCAAGCCTGGTGAATTCAAATGTGTTATTCCCTTATAGGGCGTACACACGATCGGACTTTGTTCGGACATTCCGACAACAAAATCCTAGGATTTTTTCCGACGGATGTTGGCTAAAACTTTTTTTGCCTACACACGGTCGCACAAAGTTGTCGGAATTTCCGATCGACAACCACGCGGTCACGTACACCACGTACGACGAGACTAGAAAAGGCCGGTTCAGAACCAAGCGCGGCACCCTTTGGGCTCCTTTTGCTAATCTCGTGTTAGTAAAAGTTTGGTGAGAGACGATTCATGCTTTTTCAGACTCATGGCTTTCAGATCGTTTTCTGCCGTTCAGTTTGTGCTTGTGGGTTTGTATCTGCTATTCAGTGCGTGCAGTCAGTTCGTATCGGAGTTTTCTGTGTGATCTTGCCTGCTCGTTGCTGTTTTTCAGGTCGCTCTTCACAGGCCTTGCTGTTCTTCAGTGCGTTCTGTTACTTCGTTCGGAGCAGCCGACCGTTTTCTAGCCATGTTTCGTATGCGTACTCCTCGTACAGTTCGTGCTGTGCGGGGGCTTGGTGTTGGGGTCCTGACCTTGACACAAGTCCAGTCCATGAACAGGGTGGGGAGGAGTTCATGGACCAAGAATTGGTTGCTTCAGCTTGACCAGTTCTGTCATATGCCTTTGCTCCGTGAGATCCGTGAGAATAATCCTGATGATTTCAGGAACTTTCTCAGGATGACGGACCCCGTGTTTCACTGTTTGTTGGCTTCGCTGACCCCCTATATCAGCAGGCAGGATACCTGCATGAGGCGAGCCTTCACTCCGGAGCAGAGGTTGGTCGCTACCCTGCGGTATTTGGCCACAAGGAGAAGCCTGCAAGACCTCAAGTTCTCGACAGGCATCTCCCCCCAGGCTCTTCTTTGTGGACATTTACTGCTTGTGTTTGTTTGAGCTGACCCTGACAGAAATATGTGGAGTCCAGAAAATGTCGTGATTGTGTAACCTTATACAAAGCACTGTTGGCTGTTATTTACTAAATGCAAAGACACTTTGCACTACAAGTGCACTTGCAACTGCACTGAAACTGCACTTGTAGTGCAAAGAGGATTTGCCCTTAGGAAATTACCCCCATTTTCTCATAAAACAACAATTACATCACCCCAAAAGTGTTGTAGCGTTGAGACAATAATCCACACATTCTTGATGAACAATCTTTTTAATACCTGCACAATCACATGTGCTTTTACCAAAGGTTTTTCTGACAAACCGACATGTTTGTTGTCTAACAATTTTTGTGGTGTCATTATCCAAAATCAAAATGTGCATTTTATAGAAAACAGGCCCGTGTAAAACCCACAAGAAAGACACAAATCTTGATCTTACAAAGTTCACATTTGGTAGAATTGGAAGGCAATATTAGACATGAGTACTTAGGAACTGTGTTTGATATTGCGTTCAGATGGGGGGAAATCACCCCTGGAAAAGCCAAATTTGGAAGATGCACACAAATTTCACAATGTCAACATGTGCTATCTGCCATCACGGGGGATCAAGGGACGTGTTTTGGGAGAGCAAGCCCTTCCTCACCGCTACTTTATAATTGAGGAAGGTGTTGCACCCCCAAAACGCGTCCATTGATCTCCCGTGATGGCAGATAGCACATGTTGGCACACTGTGTGCATCCTCCAAATTTGGCTTTGGGAAAAATCACAAAAACATTTCGCACATTGTAGCACACAAAAGAAGAAAGTGATTTGGAGTGGTTTTAAACTCGCCCCAAAACATCAATGATGTTTTTATATTTTGGAATAACATCACTGATGTTTTGCTTGATGTTTTCCAATTGTAAATTACACCCCATGATCTCCCCGATCAGGATCTGGGCACTTTCGGATGTGAAAGGATCTTCATCCACAACCTCATGATCACCTAAAAAGAGAGGAAACCCAAAATAAATTAGGTTTGCAAAAAAATGCCGCAATCCATCTCTTATCTGAGCCTGTGGTCGCAGACACTCACCTGTTGTGGTGACTAGTTCCACCACGTCTTCTTCCTCCTGCTCATCTTGTGTTGGGGGGATTTCCCCTTCTTCCAGAGGGGGGGGGGCTCTGGTCTCCTCGGATGAGGGGTGTCCTCCGAGTCTTTTCTCCCCTATGTAAAACAAAAATGGTATAATTAGCACACAGATATTTAATGTCAGAACTATAAATAGGAAACATTGCTTGGAAGTGGGGTACAATGATCTATTTTAGCCGAGTTCCAAGATGTAGCTTTTTTAGTGTCCTTTGTCAAGCTGCAATACTTTACCTGTTTAGTACAAGCTTCACAGATGTAGCCCCCCCTATAGTATACACTGGAGCACCTGTGTGGCCCCCCTAATAAAAAGGGTGTTCTGGGGTCCCACACTAGTGCTCCAGTGTCCAGATGTGAAAACAGCTGCTGAGTGTCCTCTCCTTACACACAATCTAGTTTGCATTTCATTCTAGTAACAAACCCATCTGCACAACCCAATTCTTTGAAGACAAGTATAGGGCGTCAAAATGGTGGCCAAATGCATATGGCCTAAACAATGGTATTTTATCGTGTGATCCGAACGAATAATGTGCCCATGAACATGAAAGTTGCCATTTTAAACTGTACAACAGTTCCTAAAGGCACATGGAGCAGCACGAACGTGATAAACACAAAAAAAATAGGAACACAGCACAAATACTTACTTTTTTGTAGCACTCTCCGGATCTTTCTGTACTGCTCATGTTCTCGTAATTTCAGGTCCGACCACCGCTTCCTGAGCTGATCTTTTGAGCGTCGTACCCCGAATTTCCGGTGCAGACTCCTGACCACCTTCGCCATGATCTTGGCCTTTCGGACATTGGGGTTGGGGTAAGGCCCATACTTTCCATTATGGTCGGCCTTCTTCAGGATGTCCACCATCTCCAACATCTCCCCAAAGGACATATTTGAGTCCTTTAATCTCCTTCTGGATCGGGACGTTTCAGGCTCCGACCTTTCCTCCTCCTCCTCGTTACTACAATAAGCATGATCCTGCTGTCTAGCCCCCATGTGCTCTTCCCCCACTGCGCTGAACGAAAAGTGGTGGGTAATAGACTAGAAAGAACGTCACGGGCGGGCGGAGTTATACGCATGCGCAGTGTGTATAAATCGTAACGCGCGTGTCTTACGTACGATCTGTGAGCGGAGGAAGGAGCATCGGAGACGCCGATCGTGCTAACGAAGGTAGGATCTAAACTTGGGCCTATACTGCTTCGAAATGGAAGCCTATATTGTAACAAGATTAGGGGAGTTTGGCCTGACATTAGGGTTTGTCTTGTGTTGTGTCTTGCAGAGAAAATGGATGGGTTCAACGACCACAATTTCCTGCCCCTGTTCATTGACAAGTACAGGGAGCTGCCCTGTCCTTGGCAAGTGAGACACCCCCACTATAATCTCAAACAGAAGAGGCAGGCAGTGCTGGAGAAACTGTTGGAGTTGGTGAAGCCGGTGGTCCCCACAGCAACCATCCCTTATTTAAAAGCAAAAATTGGTGGCCTGAGGAGCACTTATCTTAGGGAGCGCAAGAAGGTCACAGATTCCCAGAGGTCCGGAGCTGCAGCAGATGACATTTATGTCCCCAGGCTGTGGTACTATGAGAGACTGCAATTTCTGTCAGACCACACTGAAGTCAGGGAATCCCTCTCTACTCTTCCTTCCACGCTTCCTTCCACCCCAGCTGAGGCTTCTGATGTCCAACCTGGGCCTTCCAGCCAGGAAGAAGTGGAGGAGCCCAGCTGGAGCCAGGTATAGCATTCTTCTACAGATTTCTTTGCAATAAAGAAATTATGTTTACTAGATGTTATTATTGATCACTAATTGCTGATTAAAAAAAGTGTTTTACATATCAATAGACAGTAGTGGGCACCCAAAATTGGGACAAGAATGCAAAATGCTGGGCTCAGAATGATAGTCTGTTATATTTGTTAACATTCAATTTGCAGCAGTCAGGAGGTGAAAATTGTGTATGTTTGACGTAAAAAATACTAAAACTATGTCCCTTTTCATACACAGGAAGACCTCAGCCAGGAGGAGGCTGTAGAATGTGGCAGCCAGGAGGAGGCGGAGATTAGTGTCAGCCAGGAGGAGGCGGGGCTAAGTGTCAGCCAAGAGAAGCCTGGGACCAGTCGCAGCCTGACTGAGTCTCAGGTTCCTCCCCTCCGCCTGCCACATAAACGAGCCAGGAAGATGACTCCCAGTCCTGTGCAGGAATCAGCATACAGGCTGATCCAGGAGGCTTCGGCGTCCCTCAGAGCCTTCCCCAGTCCTGAAGAGGCCTTTGCCTGCATGGCTGCCACCAAATTGCAGGGCATGCAGGAGGGCCAACGCAAGATCTCTGAGGACCCGATTTATAAAGTCCTACGTAAGGGGGAGAGTGGGGAATTGACACACAAGACGGATGTCATTGAGATTGACGATCCTCCTCCTCCTCCTCCTCCTGCTGCCACAACTCCACCACCACAGCCAAAGCCTGTAAGGAAGCGTAGAAGGAAGAACAAAGAGTGATTGCCCTGGGTTCAGTCTGGTCTGACAAAAGCTGCAGTCTCTCGTATGACCACAGCCTGGGGACACAGATGTCATCTGCTGCTTTCCAGATCTCTGGGACTTCTGGACCAGACTGCCCTCCCTTAGATATGGACTCCTCAGGCGACCAATTTTGCTTTTAAATAATTGATGTCTGCCCTGGGGGTCCAAGGCTTCGCCCACTTCTGCAGTTTCTCCAGCATTGCCTCCCTCTTTGTTTTTTTATAGTTGTGACCCCTTAATAAAAATTTTTCGGTAAATTCTACTCTCCTGTGTGTGTTTTCATCCAAAAAGGACAGTTTGTTGGTGACGATTCAGGTACATTTCTAACATAAAATGAGAAATTAACAAGGGACAACAACACCAAACAATCTCCTACAGATTAAATAGAACAACATATCAATGGTGTTGTGGGAACTTGTCACAAAAAACACACAAACATTTTAGGGAGTACAAATCAAAATCACCAAAAAAAAAATTAAAAAAGAGAAACACAAAAAAAGAATCTACATTAAATTCAAAAAAAAAAAAAATGTTGTCAGATGTGAGAAATCAAAATATATTGAGCGAATCCTGATAAATAGTAACGAAAGAAGTTTGTGAGAAGTGTGTGTGAATATGAGCAGCAAAACTACTTAATTCTTGTCACATTATAAAGAAGAAGAGAGTGCGCTGTATTAAACCATTTTGAACATTGCAGCGTGACGAAAGTGCTGTATCCATTGCGAAAGCTAAGTTTACCAGAACGAGCTGTCCCGTGTCGGAATTTCTTCTGAGAATGCGTGGCACTTTGTGCGTCAGAACATGCCACACACAGTCGGAATTGACGCGATCGGATTTTGTTGTCGGAAAATTTTATCTCCTGCTGTCCAACTTTGTGTGTTGGAAAATCCGATGGAAAATGTCCGATGGCGCCCACACACGGTCGGAATTTCCGACAACACGCTCCGATCAGACATTGTCCATCGGAAAATCCGACCGTGTGTACGGGGCATTAGTGGGAGGGTAGTATGGAGTGGGAAAGATTGTAAAGATGTTGCCTATAGTATTCAGTGAATGCTTATCCCGTGGAATTGTGTATAAAGGTCCTGGATGTGCATAAGTCAAGTTGGTTGTCTGACTTAATAAAGTGCAGTGTGTGCTCTAAAAAAGATATAACTTAATCCGTATAAATATAATATATCCATATATAAATTAACCCTATTTTTAAATTAAAAATATTTGTGCAAAATTATGTGATCCATAACGTAATCGATAATGTACATATGTAGTGAACAAACAAATATAATATATTTAATATATAATATATATTTAATATATAATCAAGTGCTTTCAGTGCTGCTACAAAAAATCCCCCTGGATTCTGATGGATATTCCAATGAGTAAACCTTTCAGTGCATGTCTTAATCCGTGTTCTAATAGTGATTGATTGCACTCACCAGATCCTAGCAGCACTGAAAGCACTTGATTATATATATTTGTTTGCTCACTTCATATGTACATTATCCATTTACGTTATGGATCACATAATTTTGCACAAATATTTTTAATTTAAAAATAGGGTTCATTTATATATAGATATATTATATTTATACGGATTAAGTTATATCTTTTTTAGAGCAGACACTGCACTTTATTAAGTCAGACAACCAACTTGACTTATGCACATCCAGGACCTTTATAACACATTTGAATTCACCAGGCTTGGAAACAGCGCTATCTACTTCTATTCCTTTTTTCTTATATCTTACTCCACCTAGTAGAAGTATTTGTTAGTGGCAGCAGTTCCAACAACATTCTTTAATTTTTAAATTTTTTTTTGTTTACAAAAGTTTATTTGAAAGACATATAATAAAACGGATGCAGAGTACAACAATATGGTTTAACATGAGTAGTACATGAAAGTAGAATATACAAAGTTGGGTAATTAGTGAATAAAGTATAATGAAGACATTGTATAAAGATGTAAGGGACATATAAAACAAAGCTGATATTAAAGGATGGTTAGTAATATTTTAATCGTTAGAGTGTAGGTGATATGTTATCATAAAAACCAACAAAATATAGGAATGAGTTCTAGAATGGAGTGAAGAATTATAAGCGTTGAGGGTTTGATAAGGGCCAGAACTTCCATTTTTCGTTATAAATATGCATAGTGTCAAATAGGGTATGATGGATTCTTTCAGAAAGTCTAAGTGATTCCATTCTAGATTCCACCTGGGGCCATGGTAGGTTTTGTGATTTCCAATTGAGAGCTATCATCCAGTGTATTGAACTGATTAGAGAGTGGATTAATCCACTGCAGGGAGTTGGAACATCTGGAACTGTAGCGTATAATAAGCATATTTGGGGGGATAGGGAAATTTTTTTCTTAAGAGGATTTTCTAGTATATTGATTAACTTATCCCATATTGGTTTCAAGAAATCACAGCTCCAAAAGATGTGCATATAACTGCCCTCCAATGGACAACCTCTGAAACAGTTCGGGGAGGTTGAGGGGTAGAAGGAATGTATCCTAGATGGAGTCATGTACCACCTGATGTGAAGTTTTAATGGAGATTCTCTAAATGCAGCAGCGCAATTACTTTTGCGGAGGTTTTTGATCATCTTGGTCCACGAGTCCGTTGAGAATGAGCTACCAATCTCTGCTTCCCATCTAATCATGGGGCCTGTTTTTTCAGGTTGGAGAAAGTTATTTAGATTATTATATAGGAAGGATATTAGTCTCTTGTCTCTAGGTGAAGAGATACAGATGTGTTCGAATAAAGTACTAGGGGGATTGACAGATAGTGAGTAGTATGTAGAGTAGAACTCGCGGACCAAGGTGTAATGGTAGTACTCCAAAGGGGGGAAATTGCATCTGGATTGTAATGAGGCAAAAGATGGAAATTTAGAGCTGAGTGTGATAGACTTTAATGTGGTAAGATTGTTTTGGATCCAGTTGTGAAGGGGTGTATGGTCAAGGAAAGCGAGCGGAAATCTGGGGTCCCCCAAGAATGAGGCCAATGGAGGAGTTGCAGAGAGGAGTTTAAAGTTATCTTTGATTTTATTCCAAAGAAGTATAAGATGGGCAATTAAAGTGTTTTTTTTACTAAGAATATGGTGTAGTTTTGTGTTGGACCACAAAATTCCTCTGATGTTCAATGGATGAATAGAGGTGGATTCAAAGGTCAACCAGGGGATATTTGCGTTAGGGGAAGACCACTGAGCCATTTGTACTAGTTTGGTTGCTAAGAAATAAAGCCAAAGGTTGGGAAGTCCCAGCCCCCCTCTATCTTGTGGTCTATGCATGAGATTGTAACTACACCTGGGTTTTTTGTTGTTCCAGATAAATTTATTAATTTCACGTTGTATAGATTCCAGTTTGGTTTTGGGTACATTAATGGGAAGTGCTCTAAAATAGTATAATAATTTTGGAAGGATTGTCATTTTAAAAGCACAGATCCTTCCGAGAAAGGAAATATGGTAGGAGGACCAGATTTTTAACAGTGAGTTGATTCGTGAGAAGAGGGGAGGGTAGTTACTTTTATATAATAGATTATGGGATATTGTAATATTAACTCCTAAGTATTTAAATGAGTGTGAAGGCCAAAGGAAATTAAAGTTTTTTTTCAGAAGTGAGGTTAGATCTGGGGGGCTGTTTATAGGTAAAATGGAGCATTTGTTGGTGTTAATATAAAGACCAGAGAGTTTGTGGAAAGAATGGAGATCAGAGAGAAGGTTGGGTATTGAGATTAGTGGGTCTGTTAAAAATAAAAGTGCGTCATCTGCATAAAGACTGAGTTTAAAGTCATATGGAACTTTTTGATAGCCTTTGATGTTAGGGTTATTTCTGATGGCAACTGCGAGGGGCTCTATGGCCAAGGCGAAAAGGAGAGGAGAGAGAGGACAGCCCTGTCTGGTTCCCCTGCTTAGGGGAAAGAAATCAGAGCTGATCCCTGGAATTTTAATTCTGGTTTGGGGTAAATGATAGAGAGCATTAAAACCATGTATAAATTTTTCTGATATGCCGAATTTAGGTAGGAGGTGATTAAGATATGACCAATTAACGCTATCGAAGGCCTTGTGGATGTCAAGGCTAAGCAGATATAGGGGGCGAGAATGGAGGTTGGCATCTTGAACAATGTTTGTGACAAGTCTGATGTTATCGACTATTTGTCTGCCTGGGATAAATCCCGTTTGATCCGTATGGATCAGAGATGTGATAACTGTAGCAAGCCTGTTTGCCAGTAATCTACCAAATAGTTTAAGGTCATTGTTGAGGACTGAAATAGGGCGAAAATTTTGGGGAAGGGAATGGTCTTTTTCAGGTTTAGGGATTAATGATAAGTTGGCCAGTAACATATCTTCTGGGAAGTGACCACCTGATAGGATATAATTGAACATTTTTGTAAGGCTGGGAGTCAGTAAAGAGGCAAATTTTTTATAGTATGATGTGGTGAAGCCATCTGGGCCTGGTGCTGTCGATGTTTTGAGGTTCTTTATTATATTGAGAATTTCGCTGTCCGTACAAGGATCATTCAATGAAGAAGCTTGGAGTTGGGTAAGTTTAGGGAGTTGAAGGGAGTTTAACCAGTCTAATGAGGTGAGAGGTGGGTGTGTTTGGGGGCCAGAAAGGAGGTTTTTATAGAATGAGGTGAAAATGTTTAGGACATCTTGGGGGTGCGTTACGATATTGCCTTTTTGGTTTCGCAGTTTATATACGTGTGGGGGTTTAGTGTCTTGATTTAGTTTCCTGGCAAACATTGATGAGGAAGAGTTGCCATGTAGTAGGAATTTGGCTTTGGAAAATCTGAGGGATTTCTCTGTGTCTTCAGAAAGTAAAGTGTTTAGGGATTTACGTTTTGTCTGAATAAGATTTACTATATCTGGAGTGGTATTGTGGTTTAGTTTATTATATAAATCATGTAGTTCTTTTGTAAGACATTTAATTTCTGTCAGTTTAGATTTATTTCTGGCTGCGGCAATATTAATCAAATGACCCCGCAAGACCGCTTTGTGGGCTGCCCAGACTGAGGTAGGGAGGACATCTTCTGAAGTGTTTATGTGGAAGTATTCTTCAATGTGGGTATTTATTTGTTGGACGGTAGAAGGGTTAGATAAGAGAGAATCATTAAGGCGCCAATTAAAAGGGGTAGGAGTCATGCCAATATGGGAGGTATCAAATTCTACTATATTGTGATCTGACCATGGGCATGGGTGTATATCAGTATTTGCAGAGTTTGCCAAGAGGATTGGTGTGCAGAAAATATAGTCTAATCTGGCAAAACAATTGTGGGGGTGAGAATAGTGAGTATATGCTCTGATACCAATATTATGGGCCCTCCAAGAATCAATGAGCTGTAGTTTGCTAAGAGAGCGGTTTATAGTTTTACTAAAAGCTTTGGAGGAGGGGGCCATTTTACTTCTGTCAAGAGCAGGGTGTGCAGAGAGGTTGAAGTCGCCTCCAATTATCAAATGAGGTGAAATATATTGCTCTAATACGTTGAAGAATTTGGTGAAGAATGTTGTCTGGGCCTCGTTTGGGGCGTATATAGAGGCTATAGTGATATTTTTCCTATTTATACAGCCTTTCAGTATGATAAATCTACTATCCACATCTCTGTAGATAGAATGGGGTTCAAAAATTATGGAATTTTTAATAAAAATAGCGACACCACGGGATTTGTTGGAGAATGTAGTATAATGGGATTGGTTGAATGATTTATCAAAATATTGTGGGTGATTGGAAGTAGAAAAGTGGGTTTCTTGCATTAGTATTATATCTGCACCCAATCTTTTGTATTGTTTGAATGCTTTTTTACGTTTATTGGGGGAATTGAAGCCTTGGACATTATGGGAGAATACTTTAAGACCCATAGTAGTTGAGGAAAATAATTCTAATTATATAAATAAGGAACGGTATATACCAAAATAGGGGAAGGAATACTAGTAGGATGATAATGAAGTAATAGGTTGTATGTGATTTCATAGATCGAAATGAGATCAATAGCTTTGTGTTAAGGTTTGAATTCAATGTGTTATTACAATGAGTAATGGTTGTTATACAGTTGAAATTACCCAAAATTAAATGAACTGTAATAAAAAGTCTTCCATAAAATATAATATTTGCATAAATTGCCATAAGGGCAAAAAAAACAACTATTAAAATAACAAGAAAAAGGGGACTGAAGGACATAAGGTCGTTCAGCCTTTTAAACTTTTTCAAAGGACGAGAACGTCCAAATTCCACCAGCGGGGGCCGCAGCAGCCCACTAGGGGAAGAAAAGGCCGCAGGCCCCTCTGGTAGAATGGGGGACAAACTAGCGACGGCGGATAGGCCAGGCATTAGTAAAGTAAAGTCTAGGTATGAAACCGAGAAAAAGATTGGTGCATGGTAAACACATAAAATAAATAACATTAGTGTATCACAAAAATGGTATAAGTCCTCAAGAAATAAACGAGGAGAACATTTTTATAATATTTTATGTCTCTCTACCATTACCCTGCTATATCTGGGTTAGAGTGACACAGCAATAATATCTAAACTTAGGTAGAGATAATGCATATTAGATTAGGATACCTGAATAAGTGAGAGGAAAAAAAGGAAAAGAAAAAAAAAAAAAAAAAAAAAAAAAAAAACGGAAAAAACCAGAACATTATATATAAAAAATAATGGGAACATGGGAACATGGGGGTTACCCTTCTTGACCCCACCACCCCCGTTGCGACCCCTTACAAACTTTTTTCTCCCAGAAACAAAAGGTCCATGAAAAATTAGGACGAAAAAAACAAAAATAGAATTGTTTGTCTGGGTAGGAGATTGAATAGGTGATTTGCTCTAAAGTTTTGAGCTAGAGTTGATTGTAGAATCAGGGGCATTTACAGTAAGCAAGAGGGTATATACTCCACTGGGGAGTTAGATATGGGGGAATGGTCGAAGCTGGAGATAGAAGGACATCACATGCAAGTGGTCATAAAGTCGCAGGCTTGATTGTTGTGTAAACAGATCAGGCGACACGATCTTGGGGGGAGTTTAGTTGCCATCTTCTTTGGTCTCTTGGGATGCGTCTGGTCGAAGGTGTGGACCATATAGGTGAAGATCTGGGAGTGGCGGGCAAACGCTGTGATGGTTGTGGGTCTAGTAGACCTAGTTTAATGAGTAAGTCTTTTCCTTCAATGACGTTATAGACCGTATAGGAATTGCCATTATGGGTTAATGATAATTTGAATGGGAATCCCCATCTGTACTTGATTCTGGCTGATTGAAGAACATTTGTGACTTCTTTCATTCTGCGTCTTCGGTCTAAAGTCGCAGGGGAGATGTCAGGGAAAATCTGCAGCCTTGTTCCATCTAACACTATGGATGGGGAATTTCTGGCGGCACGCATTACATCTTCTTTGGTAAGAAAGTCTTTCATGCACATTATAATATCTCTTGGAGGTTTATCTGCAGTGGGTTTTGGGCGCAGTGCCCTGTGCATTCTATCACAAGCAAAAGCAGAGAGGGGTTTGTCTGGTACGAGATCCTGGAAAAGTTTTGTAATAACCTTATTTATGTCAGTGACTGACTCTGGGACACCACGCACTCTTATATTATTCCTCCTGTTTCTATTATCGAGGTCTTCGATATGAGCTTGCATGAAAGAAAAACTGTCTGCCAATGTTTCATAGTCCTTTCTGAGGTCATTGTGTGCAATGGCTAGTTCATCATGCTTGGCTTCTAATAGGTCAGTGCGGCCTCCTATGCTAGCAATCTCCTGTGAGAGAGCAGTGGTAGATTTGTGAATCTCTCTTTCTAGTTTGTCCACAAATCTGTCATAGATTGCTGAGAGGCTTGCATCGAGGTCAGCTTTAGAAAGGGGTTGAGGGTACTCACTGTCTTTAGCTGTGTGTTCCGGACCGCTGGAGGCCGCATGATGGCCGGCGCCATTTTGGGTCTTCCTCTCCATAGTAATGAGGTAGTTTGTGAGGGTATGTTGGGAGCGGTTCTGTCGCTCTTTTTTGCTGGATGGCATGCACAAGTTGATCCCGCAGGGGTGATCGGTCGGATGGTGCTATTTTAAGCTGGGAATAGCCCCGGGTATCGTGCCTGGCCTGCCTCGTCGGACGGAGCTCAGCTCAGCAGCTTCCGTTCCGCATCGCGCCGCGCATGCGCCCCCCAATTTTTAAATTTTTATTCCATTGCATGCATCCCATTGTGCAGGTGTTTCCCCCTCTTTTTTCTATTCTAATAACTAAGCTCAAAGTTTGAACTTGACACAATGCCAAATTGCCAATATCTGGACACTTGAAGAATGGTGATGAGAATACTATTATTCTCATCACCATTCAAGTGTCCAGATATTGGCATTGTGTCAAGTTCAAACTTTGAGCTTAGTTATTTTCCCCCTCAGCAAGGACTACATTTTTTCAGGCTTGTTGGCCATTTAATTGCTGAGTGTTCTGCTCCTTGTCTGCTATTTGGGCATTCAAAGTGTTTCTTTAATATGCCAAGAAAAAAGCACTAAGCAGTTTTGTTAATGTTGGAAATAAAACAAAACCTTTCCTGAAAACTGACTTTTAACTCATTTAAAGGATGGAAATGGGGTAGATCAGTATTTTGACTTAATTTGTGACTTGACCAAAATAAATGACTTGACTTGACTTGCGTGACTTCTAGCAGGGACTCGACTTGACTTGCTTGCTTTTCACCACAGTAACTTGGGACTTGCTTATGACTTGAAGGTTAAGACTTGAGACTTGCTTGTGACTTGCACATGTGTGACTTACCCCATGTCTGATATCATGATTAAAATTATGGAAAAGGCCCACATGACGGCTAATAGCGGTTTCCATTTTGCCTTTAGAACTTGGTTTGACATGATCACGGATACGTTTAAAAAAGGACGCTTGGTCTTTCCAATATGTGCGCCACCACACTGGCAAATTGCTAAATAAACAATACCAGGGGTTTGCCAGGTAATTCCGTGTTTCGAGTGGTGGATTCGACCATCAGGAAGAACACAGGTGGTGCTGTTCATTAGGAAAGGACAAACGTCACAATGACCACAGGAAAATGTTCCCGGGTTCAAACATTTAACAGAATTAGGAATTTCAAAATGGCTATGGACAAGATGGTCCTTGAGAGAGGGAGCCCTTCTGTATGTGATTTCTGGGTGCTCCTCGACATATTTATTGATAATGGGATCCGCTGACAACAAAGACCAGAATTTATCAACAATTTTTCTGATTTTGACATGTTCAGCTGAATATTGTGTGATTATTCTCACATTGTCTGATTTCTTTGTTTATGAGAAAAAATAAGGGAGTTCCTATCTTTCTCAAATACTGTTTAGACTGTAGTGACTGTATCCTCTTTTAGACCTAGTGACTGTATCCTCACCTTCTAATGCTTTGTACACACGACCGGACTTTCGACGGGCTGAATCACGTCAGACTTTTCGTTTCAATATATTTTTATTTTCAAAAAAGAAAAATTAAAAGGGGAAAAGGGAGGAGGGGAGAACAGTGCATGACATGACTACATCTCGAGTCAAGGTAATACAGATGACCAACACGGTCATCTGTATTACAAACAACTTAATGAAGTTTAGGAGTACAGAACATCATAATACAGAGTAAACTTAGTTAGACATGAACTTTGTATTTGGTAATCATGAAAAGACATATGATCAGATATTGTAGATATTATATGCGATATTGGGAGGAAGAGGTCCGCCACCCCAATTGGGGAAACACTGTGGCGGGGCCTCTCCACCCCCGACATCCTTCCAACTAGAGAAAGAAAAACATCAATTCTCTGAGAGGGATGAAGGTGATATTACCTGAGGCTACCACATTTATGCTCACCGCAGTGGGTGTGTGAGTTGATCTGATGTCTTCTGATCAATAAAGAGCTCTTTTAGAAACTGTTCAACAATAATAACTAAATAGTTGATAATGAAAATAAATGAATTAGGAGACAGGGAGTATGGACTCCAATATGGCTGTTCAAATCTGGGCCAGGGTCGGAGGCAAACTCAAAATGGCCCCCGGCCGAGGCCCAGGTCATGGCCGTTTGAGAACAGGCCGATGCCCAAGACCATCAGTAAGGTGGGAAGAGAAAAGGACGAAAGGCGTATGGAGAGAAGAAGAGAGAAAAAAAGGGGGGGAGAGAAGGCAGAGGAGCTAAAGGTTGAAAGAGGTGCATAGGAGTCGACTGGGGGGTATAGACATATCCAAATTCGGCTGCTCTGTGGAAGAGTCAAAGCGTGACACCAATGTAGTTTGCCCAGGGTTCCCAAATTTGTTTGAACTTGGTCGAGCTTTCCAGGATCACACTAGCCATTATTTCTTGGTTCATAATCCAAGAGATCTTTCTTTTGGCTAGGATTGTTGAGACCGAGGATTTTTTCCAGGCTTTGGCTAGAGTGAGTTTAGCTCCTAGAATGATGAAGAAGATGAGGCGTTGCGTAACCCTGGGGACCAAGTAATCCAAGTGAAAATCCTGTGCCAGAATTGTCTAATCCTAGGACAGGTCCACCATGTATGAAGCATGTCTCCCCTCAGGCCACATCCCCGAAAACAGAGGGGTGAAGCCGAAGGGTAGAAGCGAGCTAATTTGGAGGGTACCAGGTACCATCTAGTTAGCACTTTTAAGCTAGCCTCTACTAGACCAGTGTTTAAAATGCCATTGTAAGACTGGGAGAAATTCCTGTGCCAAGTTTCCAGCTGCCAACTTTGAGAAAGATCCTCTTCCCAGGCTAGCATGTAAGGTTCCTTGAGTTGTGCAGAGGATAGTGCCTTGTAAATCACCGAGATGCCCCCCCTCTGCTCGCAGGCCTGGCCACACCATATTTCATAAGGAGTCATTCGGTAGGGACCTACATTTATTTTGTAAGTAGCTTGAAATTTGGGAGAATCGAAAGGATTCTGACTGTGGCATATCGAGTTTGCTGACACAAAAAGCTTTAGAGAGTGGACCTAAAGGTCTAAGGAAGTGTCCTATTCTGTACATCCCTTTGTCGAGCCACCATTTAAAAGCAGAGATATTGAGACCTGGGGGGAAAATCGGGATTGTGGAACAAGTGCTGTAGTGGTGTCGTGGGGGATATTAAGCGGTTGTTGCTTTTCATTCTGTCCCATAATGTAAAGGAATGTGACAATGTTGGGGAAAGGATGGGGGGTCTGAGTTTCTTTGGGCTCCAGAGGAGGAAGTCTAGGGTGTGGTGGGGGACTGCTTGCCTCTCTATGTGGATCCAATCAGGATGTTCCCATCGAGAGTAGACTGTAGAAATCTGGGCTAATTGAGCCGCTTGTAGGTACCAGAGTAGGTTTGGTAAACCCAAGCCGCCCTCTGACCTAGGTCTAAACAGGATCATTTTAGAAAATCTGTGTCCCCCTTTACCCCATATGTATTTAACAATGTTTGCCTGGAAGCGTTTTAGGTGGATAGTATCTACTGGTAACGGAAGAGCTCTAAAATAGTATAGGATGCGGGGGAGTACTGTCATCTTGATCGTGTTGATCCTGCCTAGCCAGGTCAGGGACAGCCTGGACCAACGAGATAGGTCCTCCTCCAGTTTTTTATAAAGAGGGGGAAAATTGGCTTGATAAAGGAGTTCAATCTTAGGAGTCAGCTGTATCCCTAAATATGAAATGGAAGAGTCGCTCCATGAGAACCGAAAGCTGTCCCCGAGTCTGGCCAGGAGAGGATCTGGGATATTGATATTAAGTGCCTGGGATTTGTCATAATTGACTCTAAGGCCTGAGATCTTCCCAAAATCATCCAAGAGACAGCAGATAATGGGGAGCGATGTCAGCGGAGAAGATACAAATAGTAAGATGTCATCAGCAAATAATGCACATTTATGACACTTGGGGACACTGTGAATGCCTTGAATGTTTGGGTTGTTTCTGATGGCAATCGCCAGGGATTCGATTGCTATGGCGAAGATCAACTGGGAAAGTGGGCACCCCTGTCTTGTGCCTCTAGCTACGGGGAAGGAGTCTGAGTAGAACCCCTGAGCTGAGGGAGTTGAGTATAATGCGTGAATGACATTGAGAAAAGAATCCCCAAATCCCCATTTTTGTAGTAAATGGAAAATGTAGGGCCATTGGACAGCGTCAAACGCTTTTTGTAAGTCCAGAGATAGAAGACATCCCTGCCTGGATGAGCCCCCATCCCAGTTGGAATTTATAAGGGAAACTATGTCTATCGCTCTTCATATTTGGTCGGGCCCCTGTCTCCCCGGTATGAAGCCCACTTGGTCTTTATTAATGTATATGCTGATGAAGGAAGCCAGGCGGTCCGAAAGGATCTTAGTCAGGACCTTTAGATCATTGTTGATGAGAGATATTGGTCTATAGTTGCTGACCGTGCTGGAGTCCTTATCTGGCTTGGGGAGGACCATGATGTAGGCCGTGTTAAGTGAGGTATCGAGGGGATCCCCCTTCCTAAGAGCTTTGAAGAATCTAGCCATGTATGGGGCGAGTAAGGTAGAAAATGATTTGTAATATGGTATAGAGAAACCATCTGGGCCTGGGGCTGAGTGTGATTTCAGGTTTTTGATGACCGCGCAAATTTCTTCGGCAGAAATAGGAGAATCCAGAATCTGGCGGTGCCTAGCTTCTAATTTGGGAATCTGAATGCTGTTTAGGAAGAGGTCCATGGCCTCTGGAGAAGGGCTGGTTCCACTACTGTATAGGGATTTATAGAAGGTTAGGAATTCTCCCATTATCCGTTGAGGGTTTAGGGACAGGGTACCACCCTGAATCCTGATCTTTAGTAGGGCCGGAGATCGAAATTTCGGGGATAATTTGCCTGCAAGCATAGGACCGATGCGGTCGCCATTGCTATAGAATCTGTTTCTATTCCACCTAAGCCATTTTTCAGCCTTAGTGGTTAAAGCGAGGTTTAGGGCCGTGCATGCTGCATCCAGCTGGGTGGTAGGAACTGCATTTCGGTCTGCTTTGTGTTGTTTAATTAAGGCTGTATATTCCCTATCTAGCTTTTCTATGTCGGTTTTGTTTTCTTTATTGATTTGAGAGGCTAATTGGATCAGGTGTCCTCTTATCACTGCTTTATGAGCCACCCAGAGACAAGAGGGGCTAGTGTCTGCTGTATCATTAATGAGGAAGTAGTTGCATATGTTAGTTTCAATAGCTTTCGATCTGATCGGATCACTCAGGATGGACTCGTTAAGCCTCCATCTTCGGGTAGGTTTATGGCCCCTCGGGCGCTGAAGTACAAGAATCACCATCGAGTGGTCCGACCAGACTACGTCTTTAATATATGCCCTGTGCATTAGTGGAATGGATGCTGAGGCTATAAGGATGTGATCGATTCTTGCGAAAGACCTGTGGGGGTTGGAGAAATGGGTGTAGTCTTGCAATCTTAGTCCCTGCTGGAAGATTAGTTTAGCTATGCGTAGGCTCTGTTTTGTCGGTCTAATGAGGCGCTTGCCCAGGGGACGTGATTTGTCCATGCCCTGGTCAAAGGCCGAGTTAGAGTCGCCTCCATAAATCACTGTGCCTTCCAATAGTGGCGTTAGTGTTGTGAACATGTTTTGAAAGAAGGCAAACTGGCCCCTATTGGGAGCATAATACGAAATTAGAGAGTATAATTGATTGTCTAATTCCCCCACTAAGAGAAAGAAGCGCCCGTCCGGGTCCCTAAATTCAGATTTGGGGGTAAATTTGCATCTTTTGGAAATAACAATACCCACCCCCTTTGTTTTGTTCTCAGCATTGGCAAGTTTAAAGAAGGGGAATTTGGAGTGGATGAATGTAGGGTTGAAACTTCTAGGAAAGTGAGTTTCCTGTAGAAGGATCACATCTGCTTTTTGGGAATGTAGGTATTGAAAAACTTTGCGTCTTTTGGACTGGGAGTTCAGGCCTTGGGCATTATGGGACACTATTTTAAGGGCCGCGTTTACAGGTGTGTCATTAGCCATTGAGCAGAGGTAAGAGCAGAGCTGGGCAATCAACAGCACTCACCATCCTGTGTCCATGGGTTCCAAGGTTCCTCAAACGATGAGCGGAGAGCAGTGAGAGCAGCAGTAAACGTCTAAAGTAGTCCCCCCAGTGGACTCCTGTGGTGAAAAACATATTAGAATATAAGCAGAGAAGGGAAGTGGGAAAGTAAAGAGGAAAGACGGGGAGCAAGGGAGATCCCCGGAGAATGGAGGGGACAGAGTCCTCCATCAGGAAGAGTGAGTCACAGAAGAATCTCTCCAGTAGGAAGAGATTGGTCCTGTCCAGTGGCAGTTGGAGTACCAAAAACCACTAGGCAGAAAGGGGGGCATGAACACCGCCCCAGCAGAGGGACCTTCTAGTAGAGTATTTAAAATGAAAATCCTAGAAATAGGCACTTGGCCCGACACATACACCTCAACCTCCAGCAAAGTTAAGCATTCACTTTAAGTAGAGCCCGGAGGAGAAGATGTACAGGTCAACATAATATTAATCAAACTAATAAACTAGTATTAGAACTGTGCAAAGGGACCTGGAATAGCAAGGGAAATTGGGGAGAACGCCCATTCAGCCGGGGAGAGGCATTATGAGGGGACCTCCAGAGTTAGCATGGGTTATTGAGAATAATTCCCAGGGTCAGTCTAGCAGGACGGGTACCCACCCTCCCCTCTACCCACCCGGGCCGACCAAAAGCTGTGGAGGTGTAGATCAAAGTCAGTGTATGATGAAAAGTATGGGTTAACAACGTCCCCAAGGATCGTGCCCCCCGAAATCGCCTCAAAAGAGGCGTAAGGGTGTCCCGACTTGACACTCATCTCGGGGGTCACAAACGGGGAGACCCCACCCCCTCAGCTAACATCTGAAGAAGGGTGGGAAAAAGGAGGCTATATGCCTATATGCCTTGCCTTTGTGCAGCAATTTAAGTTGAAACGGGAAGAGCCACCAGTATTTGATTTCTCTGTCCATCAGGATTTGGAGAAGTGGCTTTAGGGTTCTCCTTTTTTGTATAGTCGAGGGGGATAAGTCGGCAAATATTTGCAGACGGTGTCCCTGGAACAATATTTCAGACATGGATCTCAATTTCCTCATGACCTCTTCTTTGATTGAGAAGAAATGTGGTTTCACCACGAAGTCACGGGGGAGGCCGTCTGCTCTAGGAGGTCGGAGTGCTCTGTGGGCCCGATCCAGCTCAAGCCTGTGCTGTGGGGTGTCTGGGAGCAAATCTTTAATAAACGATTTTATAGTTTCAGGGATGTCCTTGTAGGATTCAGGGAGCCCCCTGACCCTAAAATTGTATCTTCGGTTACTATTTTCAAGGTCATCAATCTTAGCATTAGCAGTCTCTAGTTTTTCCTGCAAGGTCTGTATACATGCAGTATTTTGGTTTGTTCTGGAAATCGTGGAGTCCAGATTAGATTCAATGATTTCCATGCGGGTGCCAATGTTCTGGAGATCTGCTTTAATGCCACTGGTTATTTTGTGTGCAGTATTATGAAGGCCTCTGTCCAGTAGTTCTGCAAACTTGGTATATAGGTCTGCTACTGATGCTGGCTGGAGTAGGCCTGAATCCCCATGCTGTAGTAGCTGGTGAGACTGGGGAGGGCCTGCATCCATTGGGGAATACCCCAGGCTTGTCAGGTTATGCTCCAGGAGAGAAGCGGTGGACGCTGGGGAGGCTGGGTTCGATGGGATGTTGCCTGCAGGGTGTTCTGGGTGAAGCAGGGAGGGGGTGGCCATGTATGGGGGATTCGGCTGTGCAGCCTGAGGAGAGCTGTGGGGCGCGGTCGCCATCTTAGCAGTCTCGGCCTGCGGTATAGCGGCTTCAAAGGCCGGTTTTAGGTTTCTCCTTACCGCTCCCGAGTACATCGGGAATGTCCCCGGGGATTCCGGTGGCCGTGTAGGGCAATTCCAGGTGCCGATCGCCGGTCCAAGTGCCGAAATTTCGATCCGGTCTGCTGAGGTGGGACGGAGCTCCCGGACTACGCGTCCATCTTAGGTGCCGCCACGCATGCGCCTTCACAATACATATATTTTTTAGCATAGAAGGGGCAGGATGCGCGGCAGCACCTAAGATGGATGCGTAGTCCGGGAGTTCTGTCCCACCTCAGCAGACCGGATCGAAATTTTGGCACTTGGACCAGCGATCGGCACCTGGAATTGTCCTACACGGCCACCGGAATCCCCGGGGACATTCCCGATGTACTCAGGAGCGGTAAGGAGAAACCTAAAACCGGCCTTTGAAGCCACTATACCGCAGGCCGAGACTGCCAAGATGGCGACCGCGCCACACAGCTCTCCTCAGGCTGCACAGCCGAATCCCCCATACACGGCCTCCCCCTCCCTGCTTCACCCAGAACACCCTGCAGGCAACATCCCATCGAACCCAGCCTCCCCAGCGTCCACCGCTTCTCTCCTGGAGCATAACCTGACAAGCCTGGGGTATTCCCCAATGGATGCAGGCCCTCCCCAGTCTCACCGGCTACTACAGCATGGGGATTCAGGCCTACTCCAGCCAGCATCAGTAGCAGACCTATATACCAAATTTGCAGAACTACTGGACAGAGGCCTTCATAATACTGCACACAAAATAACCAGTGACATTAAAGCAGATCTCCAGAACATTGGCACCCGCATGGAAATCATTGAATCTAATCTGGACTCCACGTCAGACTTTTCAACGGACTTTGACGGACTTCCGTTGAATCAGACTTGTCTACACACAATCACACCAAAGTCCAATGGATGTGCAAGTACTGGCTATAAGGTATGTGCAAGTACTGGCTATAAGGTATGCTTTTCAGAAGCAGCACAGGATGGGAACTCGATGGGTGTAGAATCGTATTCCCTGCTGAGGGTTTTCTGTAGAGGGAAGAGTTGATTGTGCCATTAGCATCCAAATGTATTAGTAAATCAAGGAAACTTATCTCAGTCTGACTACAATTCATAGTAAATTTTAAATTAAATTCATTTGATGAAATTGCCTTCATGAATAGCCCAAGTTCATCCTTAATGCCCGACCAGAAGAAAAGCACATCATCAATATACCTATACCAAGATATAATATTATTCATAAATTTTGAAAGATCTTTACAAGCAAAAAGATCCTTTTCCCACCCCCCCAGGTACAGGTTGGAAAATGATGGGGCACACTTAGTCCCCATCACAACCCCCTGCACCTGGAGGTAGTGGGAAGAGCCAAACAAACACGTTGTGGGTAAGGATGAACCGGAGCAAATCAATAATGAAGCAATTGTAAGTATTTGAATTGGGTCCTCTTTCACATAGATGGGTCTCCACAACACTGATCCCTTTAGTGTGAGGGATAGCGTTGTATAGTCGCTCTATATCTAGGGCTACAAGCTAAGTGTTCTCAGGTAGTGTAATGCCTTCAATAATTTTCAAAGGTCTATAGTGTCTTTAACGTAAGAGGATAATGAAATGACATGGGGATTTAAGTAACTGTCAATCAAAGAGCTAGTGTTCTCAGTCAGGCTGGCACAACCTGAAATTATTGGGCAGCCAGGAGGTTGGGTAAAGTATTTGTGGACCTTGGGAAGTGTATAAAAAGTGGGCACTTTAGGGTCTTTGACATTTAAAAAATTCCATGTATTCTGATCATTTATCCCTTTCTGATATGCCTTGAGAATAATAGAGCAGTATTCCTTACAGAAGTTTTCAATCACTGTTTGAGAAATGGAACGATACCAAGTAGTGTTGGATAGAATGTCTTTACACATACTTTTATATTGAGCAACATTCATAATTACGAGGTTGCCCCCTTTATCAGCAGGTTTTATGATAATGTCAGTATTATTCTGAAGAGAATTGATAGCTTGTTTTTGTGCTTTTGTGAGGTTAGTCTCCTTATGGGTATCTAAATTGATACTTTTAATTCCTTTAGTGGTCTGCCGTACGAATTATTTCATTTTTTTTCATTTTCTTTTAACAGTCAGGTCATTTGAGTGCTCACTATGGTTGTATAAGTGCCTGTGATCTGTGGCATTTCCACTGTGGTTGTTCTCTCCCCCGTTCCCTAGCCCCTCTTTTTTTTCCATCTAGGGCTTCTGGTGGTAAGTCGCCTTGCTTTTTGATGGATTTGTCAACATTGAAATTCCCGTAATAATTATTCATGTATTTGATTGAGGTTTATTTATTTTTCATTTATGTTTTGTATAGCTGCCTTTCTGCTTATGGTTGACGCATACATCCCGATGAAGCCTAGAGGCGAAACATGTTGGGATAACGTATGAATACTCAACCCACAGCAAACTTTTAATGCAACTACAACCTGGAATTTCTAAATAAACTTTTTGTAACTTTTTACTTATTGAGTTTGAGTTTTCCATTGCTATGGTATTATATGATTAAGCAATGCTATAGTCCCATTTTTCCTCTTCCTTTCCAATTACAAAATTCCGGGATGAGGTGCGTTCAATTTGGTGTCTACCCTTAGTCAGACAAAAAAACGACAAGGTATACAGACACAAAAGCGGACTGTATATTTTTGCCCCACACAGAGGAAAAGGACACAGTCGGGTAAACATATACAGACACCAAAGTAGACTTTATGTTTTTGCCTCCCACAGGGGAAAAGTACACAGTTTTCCTCTGTGTGGGATGAACATACACATACACGAAAGTGGACTGTATATTTTTGCCCCCACAGAGGAAAAGTAATAGGGTTCCCTCATTCAATGTGGGACTTTAAATGCTCAAAGTGTAGACATTTAGTTGCATTAAAAAGTTATAATTTTATTTCTGAAATACAAAAAGTGATGAGACTTGGTACAATATAAAAAAAATAATAATTCAATGTCTATGTTTTATATTGTACCAAGTCTTATTACTTTTTGTATTTGAGCCTTTAAAGTCCCATGTTGAATGAGGGAACCCTATTTCTTTCTACAATATTTTGGGATGTGGCCATACATGGCAGAGCAATCTTCCTATCATTTGTTACACAGAGGAAAAGGACACAGTTGTCACCTGTGGGGTAAACATATGCAGACACCAAAGCAGACTGTCAGGATGCAGCGACAGAGATGACCAGATTTAGGTGGCTACACAAGGAAACTGTGGCCAGAATATATATGCTTAAGTGAGATTCAGTTACAGTGAAACAAAACCCATCCAAACATCAACACACACACCAAACATAAAAGTAACATTAACAAAAACCCCAGTGACAGAATACTTGACTAATAAACCTACAAACAGGAAACCTAACACCTAAATATATACAATATAAAGAACATGGGAAACAGAGAAAAGCAAGGAAAACTGGAGGTACAGGAAGCAGATGGGAAGGGGGAACCAAAATTGGTGTCAGGAACAAAGCAGAGCAGGTACAAGGCAGTAGGATACAGGGTACAAATTACAGAGCAGGACAAAAATCAGGATTATAGGCAAAAGGTCTGGCAGCAACAAAACACTGAAGCACAGTGTAATAGCAGAGGAAGACTAACAGCAGGGGTGTAATTACAACCTTCAGGGCCCCGGTGCAAAAAAACATGAAGGGCTCCCATGACCTCATCCTGGGGCCCTCTCTCTTGTTCTGCAGCAGGCCACCTCCTGCTGTCTTGAGGTCCCCATGTGGTGGTGGAACGCCAGGGCCTAGTCGCAAGTGCAACTTTTGAGACCTTAGTAGTTCTGCCACTGACCTTACTATTACTAGGGGGCATTTTGGAGGATGTAAACTATCACTCTGAAAGATATAAGGGGACGCTCTGGAGATACTAAAACAGTACCCCCAGAGTGCCCCCTTATTGCCTCCAGAGTGCCCCCTTAATGCCTCTAGAGTGCCCCCTTGGGATCAGTGACAGTAGTGGTGGTGGGGAGGTGGGATCAGTGGCAGTAGTGGTGGTGGTGGTAGTGGGAGGGGGTGGGATCAGTGGCAGTACCAGTGGTGGTGGTGGAGGGGGATGGTATAAGTGGCAGTGGTGGGATCAGTGGTGGTGGTGGGGGAGAATAGGATCAGTGGCCGTGGTGGGGGGGATGGGTCAGTGGTGGTGGTGTGGGGATGGGATCAGTGGCAGTGGTGGGATCAGTGGTGGTGGTGGGATCAGTGGAGGAGATGGAATCAGTGACAGAGGGATGGTGGGGGATGGGATCAGTGGCGGTGGTGGGGGGGTAGATTCAGTGGTGGTGGTGGGAGGTGGGATCAGTGGCATAGGGATGATGGTGGAGGATGGGATCGGGGGCAGAGGGATGGTGGTGGGGGGATGGGATCAGGGGCAGAGGGATGGTGGTGTGTGGATGGGATCATGGACAGAGGGATGGTGGTGGGGGATGGGATCAGGGGCAGAGACTAGGAACAGAGGGATGGTGGTGGGGGATGGGACCAGGGGCACAGGGATGATGGTGGGGGGACAGGATCATGGGCAGATGGGTGGTGGGGGATGGGATAGTGACACTAGCACTCACTTGCTCTCAGTGTCAGTTGATTCCCCCTCCTTGCTCAGTGCTCTCTCAGTCTGGACTTACAGTGTCTCCAGTAACTGCTCTCCCGACATGGGGACTCTGTCTTCACATTTCGTCTCAAAGTGTAGAGCCCCTCCCCTTTCACTCAACTGGCCCATCAGCTGATCTTCTCCACTCCAGTTTTCTCCTCCCAACATGGATCTGCTTGGAGGAATGGGCAGAGTGCTGTACCAGTAACAGTGAGTGCTCACTCAGGCACAGTACACAGTGTACATTGCCCCGACTCATGATCGTGGCTTGTAACTAGAATCTGCGAGCTGCAGCAGGTGGCGACCCCCCCACAATGTACTACTATGTCCGAGACGTCCAAATCATTGCCCCCACAGTGGCGGAACACCAGGTTGCAAGTGTTACTGCCGCGACCCTGGTAGTTCTGCCACTTACTCTCAGCAACCAGCATCAGGTGGAGACTGTTGGCTGCTGGGAGACACTTACTGGTGGAAACTGGAACTGCAACCACCTGCTCTGGGAAGCACAGTGCCACCAGCAAGTGAACCAGGACCTGACAGTACCCCTACCTTAAGAGGCAGCCCTTGGATGCTCCACCTCGCCCCTCTTCTGGGGTCCGCAAGTTGACTGGGTATCCCACCAACAGAGTCCAGTTGGACAGCAGCCTGGTAATCACCATAGTCTGGCTGAGCAGTGGGCCTGGGAATCAGCATAGCCTGGATGAGCAGTGGCCCGGAAATCATCAGAGCTGTCAGTGAACCACCAAAGGCAGACTTGGAAGCTGGCAGTGGACCGTCAGAGGCAGTTATTGAGGTAGAGCGGGCCTCATCGCCAGACAGCATGGAAGCAGACTGGACACCATTGGCAGGCAGCATGGATTCAGGAACTGGCTGAATAATGGTTGAGGCAGCAGTGGAAGGTGACAGAGTTGTTTAAGCAGGTAAAAAAAAACCTTTTGTATCTTTTCTGGTTAAAATACTGGAGTCCTGCAAGTGTTTGCAGGGTGCTGACCAGATTGTGCTACTCGTGGGTAAGTATTAACAGTATTGGGGAACATAGAGGTAAGGGTAGCAGCAGAGGAAGATGTTTTGAGAGGTTAGCAACTGAAATGAAGGGGGAATCTTCAATGGGTTCAATGCAGAGGAGGTGCCATTAATGGAAGAAGGGTACTGGTACACAGGAGGTAAGGAACATTCAGTAGCACCAAGTTATCAAGAGTAACAAAGGAAAGGATTCTTAATGTTTAGAGGCAGGTCTGATTTGGTGTGAATCAACTGAAACCAGGCTTGAAGTAGAGGCTGAACAAAGTTTAGTTTACAGCTCCCTTGTCTGACTAGAAAAAGCACACTTAAATTAACAGCACCTGTTGTGAACAAGCTGAGCACTGCTTAAAGATGGAACCTGTGCCATTTTCCAGCAACCATACGAAAAACTTGAAGGATAAGTTCACCTTTTGTAACATGTTACAAATGTACCAGCCTCTGCATCCCCCGTGCCTCCATTTTGGCAGTGAGAGGGGGATCTTCTCCCCCCATTCACTGTCACAATCTAAAGAAAATGCAGCCTGCCCGACCATGCCATTCAGTCCCAGTGTTCTGTGAATGAATGGACTACAACAATGAATGGGTTTGTAGTTCTCAATAAACTATCACGGTCCTGTTGAGCACTGTGGTAGTTCATTGATAGTTCCTATCAGTGTAAAACTACCAGCCCATACGATGTATGGGCAGGCAGCTTACATATACAGTCTGCAGGAGACCTGCAGGGATCAGCGATCTGGGATCCTAAAAATAAAAAATAAATAGTAAATGTACATTTTTTTTACTTGCAACAAAAATGTGCAGTTATTTTTTTTTGAAGGGTGAACTTATCCTTTAACCTAAAGCTTATTAACCAGTTCCCGACCGGCTGCCATAGTTAGACTGTACGTCGAGCCTTTAAGACGCTGTAGGAGCGTGTGCCTGTAGCAGGTCTCCACCGGGCACCTGCGATCGCTCGTGATTGCTTTGTGTAAACACACAAATACCGGTTCTCTCAGGGGAGAGGAGACAGATCATGTGTTCATACTAAGTATGAACACCGATCTCTCTCCTCCCCTAGTCAGTCCCATCCCCGCCACAGTTAGAATACGCCTAGGGAACACATTTAACCCCTTGATCGCCCCCTAGTGTTAACCCCTTTCCTGCCAGTGACATTTATATAGTAATCAGTGCATTTTTATAGCACTGATGACTGTATAAATGTCAATGGTCCCAAAAATGTGTTAAAAGTGTCCAATTTGTCTGCCGCAATATCGCAGCCCCGATAAAAATCTCAGATCACTGCCATTACTAGTAATAAAAAAAATGCCATAAATCTATCCTCTATTTTTTAGACACTATAACTTTTGTGCAAACCAATAAATTCTTCTCAATATTCTACAGTTTTTTTACAGACTTCGGCAGTGGTTATTTACCGTTTTTGTGCAATAAACTAGCTTTTATTTAGCTATTGGTCTACATATACTTTCTGACTGTACCTATAGAGCATTGCCTTTTGTGTTTCTTATTTAAAACACCTGAACATATTCAAAAATATGGGGATTTGGTTACACCATATGGCCATATAGTGCTAAGCCCACTACTACTTCAAAGTACTCCAATATTATTATTATTATTAACGATTTATATAGCGCCAACAGTTTACGCAGTGCTTTACAGTGTAGAGGGGGGACAGCACAATTATAGTACATTACAGAAATGACAGGAGGGCCTTGCTTGTAGAGCTTACATTCTAAAGGGAGGGGGTGGTGGTACAAAAGGTAATAGATGCGGGGAATGATTTGTTGGGGTTGTTAGTAGGGATGAGCCGAACACCCCCCGGTTCGGTTCGCACCAGAACCCGCGAACGGACCGCAAGTTCGCACGAACGTTAGAACCCCATTGACGTCTATGGGACTCGAACGTTCGAAATCAAAAGTGCTAATTTTAAAGGCTAATTTGCATGGTATTGTCCTAAAAAGGGTGTGGGGACCCGGGTCCTACCCCAAGGGACATGTATCAATGCAAAAAAAACTTTTAAAAACGGCCGTTTTTTCGGGAGCAGTGATTTTAATGATGCTTAAAGTAAAAAAAAAAAAGTGAAATATTCCTTTAAATATCGTACCTGGGGGGTGTCTATAGTATGCCTGTAAAGTGACGCGTGTTTCCCATGTTTAGAACAGTTCCTGCACCAAATGTCATTTTTAAAGGAAAAAATCTCATTTAAAACTGCTTGCGGGTTTAATGTCATGTCGGGTCATGGCAATATGGATGAAAATCAGTGAGACAAACGGCATGGGTACCCCCCAGTCCATTACCAGGCCCTTTGGGTCTTGTATGGATATTAAGGGGAACCCCGCACCCAAATTAAAATAAGGAAAGGTCCCTATATACTCTGAACAGCAGTATACAGGCGGTGCAAACAAGACAGGGACTGTAGGTTTGTTGTTAAGTAGAATCTGTTTGTAATTTTGAACATTTTTAACGTGTTTAGCTCCAGCCAAAAAATCTTTTCTAAGCTTTTTGGAAAACATAGGGAAGGGTTATCACCCCTGTGACATTTGTTTTGCGTCTTTCCTCCTCTTCAGAAGATTTCACCTCACTTTTTTGTCCCAATGAAAAATGTTTTTTGAAAATTTGGGTTTTTTTGTGGAACAAGGATTGGAAAGCATCAGTGGAAAGGAGAAATTGTTTTCCCATATTAACTCTTACAGGAGAGAATTTCCCTTCCTAGGGGTAGATTTCATCTCACTTCCTGTTGTCTCCTTCCGTTTGCAAGTAGGAGTCATTTGTAAGTTAGATGTTTGAAAGTAGGGTCCTGCCCTATATACTCAGCAGAAATTTGGGCCTTAGGTGTTGCTGTGGCCAAAACACTGTAAGCCCTCACAGGGCCCTGCTGTGAAATATTAGATCAAGAATTGTAATTACATGCCCCTGTTGAACAGGAGCTGAAAAATTAGGCCTTAGGCACTGGTGCTGGTGCCACAACACTGCAACCCCTCACAGACACTCTAGTTGGAACGCAGGAACGAGCCCTGCTGCAAAGTATTGCATCAAAAATTGTAATTACACGCCCCTGTTAGACAGGGGCAGAAAAATTGGGCCTTAGGCACTGGTGCTGGTGCCACAACACTGCAACCCCTCACAGACACTCTAGTTGGAACGCAGGAACGAGCCCTGCTGCAAAGAATTGCATCAAAAATTGTAATTACACGCCCCTGTTAGACAGGGGCAGAAAAATTGGGTCTTAGGCACTGGTGCTGGTACCACAACACTGCAACCCCTCACAGACACTCTAGTTGGAACGCAGGAACGAGCCCTGCTGCAAAGTATTGCATCAAAAATTGTAATTACACGCCCCTGTTAGACAGGGGCAGAAAAATTGGGCCTTAGGCACTGGTGCTGGTGCCACAACACTGCAACCCCTCACAGACACTCTAGTTGGAATGCAGGAACGAGCCCTGCTGCAAAGTATTACATCAAAAATTGTAATTACACGCCCCTGTTAAACAGGGGCTGAAAAATTGTGCCTTAGGCACTGGTGGTGGCGCCCAGAACCAAAAATGTTCTTACAAGCTATCAGCGTGATGATTGAGGAGGAAGAGGATAATTACTCAGGGATAGTCACTCAGCATCAGCATAGGCAGTCTTTGAAGGGATCTGAAAAAAATTATTCAGTTACATCAGCATCAGGTGCTTGGTAGCTGGTGGTGATCCAAGACTGATTCATTTTTATGAAGGTCAGCCGATCGACCGAGTCAGTGGACAGACGCACCCTGTGATCGGTTACCACGCCTCCAGCAGCACTGAATGTGCGTTCCGAAAGAACGCTGGATGCAGGACAGGCCAGTAGCTCAATTGCATACTGTGCAAGCTCTGGCCAGTGATCCATCCTCAAGACCCAGTAACCCAGAGGATTTTCGGTGGGAAAGGTGTCCAAGTCTGATCTTGCCCCTAGGTATTCCTGCACCATGTAAAACAGACGCTGGCGATGGTTGCTGGAACCGATCATACCTTGGGGCTGCGGACCAAAAAATTGTCTGAACGCATCGGTCAGACGGCCACCTTCTCCACCGCTCCTTCTTTGACTGACCGAAGCCTCAGCAACACGTTGTCCAGAAACAGGAGTTTGTAACCTCCCAGTCTCTGGGAACGCGTTGCACAGACCTTTCTGCAAGGCCTCCCGAAGATGTTTCATCCTCTGCTCCCTCTGCGATGGCAAGATAAGGTCCGCAACCTTACCCTTGTAACGTGGATCAAGGAGGGTTGCCAGCCAGTATTGGTCCTTCTCCTTGATACCACGAACACGAGGATCCTTACGCAGGCTTTGCAGGATCAGGGAGGCCATGCAGCGTAGGTTTGCTGAGGCATTCGGTCCGGAGTCCTCTGGGTCACTAAGGACAACAACGTCCGCAGCCACCTCCTCCCAGCCACGTACAAGCCCATGTGTTCCTTGGGACTGATCCCTTAAAGACTGCTGATGCTGAGTGCCAGGCTCCACCTCCATACTGACACAATCTTCCTCCTCCTCCTCCTCCTCCTCCTCCTCGTCCTCTTCCTGTGTGATCGGCGGGCACGCAGGAACACTGTCTGGATAAAGGGGGCCTTGAGAGCTAAGGAAGTCCTCCTCTTCCTGCCTCTGTTCTGCCTCAAGTGCCCTGTCCATTATTCCACGCAGCGTGTGCTCCAACAGGTGGACAAGGGGGACAGTGTCACTGATGCATGCACTGTCAGTGCTCACCATCCTCGTGGCCTCCTCGAATGGTGACAGGACAGTGCATGCATCCCTGATCATGGCCCACTGGCGTGGGGGAAAAAAACCAAGGTCCCCTGACCCTGTCCTGGTGCCATAGTTGCACAGGTACTCATTGATGGCCCTCTGCTGCGTGTGCAGCCGCTGCAGCATGGCCAATGTCGAGTTCCACCTGGTGGGCATGTCACAGATTAGGCGGTTCTTGGGCAGGTTAAACTCCTTTTGGAGGTCCGTCAGCCGAGCACTGGCATTATATGACCGGCGGAAATGCACACAGACTTTCCTGGCCTGCCTCAGGACATCCTGTAAGCCCGGGTACCTGCCCAAGAACCGCTGCACCACCAAGTTAAGGACGTGAGCCAAACAGGGCACATGGGTCAGTTGTCCCTGTCGGAGGGCAGAGAGGAGGTTGGTGCCATTGTCGCAAACCACCATTCCTGCCTTAAGTTGGCGTGGCGTCAACCACCTCTGAACCTGCCCCTGCAGAGCTGACAGAACCTCTGCCCCAGTGTGGCTCCTGTCCCCCAAGCACACCAGCTCAAGCACCGCATGGCATCTTTTGGCCTGCGTACTTGCGTAGCCCCTTGAACGCCTACGGAGCACCGCTGGTTCCGAGGAAGAGGCCATGGAGGAAGAAGAAGAGGAGGGGGTGGAGGAGAGAGGTGTGTCACAATCAGCATTTTGGAGGCGTGGTGGCGGAACAACCTCCAACACTACTGCACCTTGTCCTGCATCCTTCCCAGCTGCCAGCAGAGTCACCCAATGCGCCGTGAAACTTAAGTAACGTCCCTGTCCATGCCTGCTGGACCATGAATCAGCGGTAATATGCACCTTACCGCTGACCGCCCTGTCCAGCGAGGCATGGACATTGCCTTCCACATGCCGGTAGAGAGCCGGAATCGCCTTCCGTGAGAAAAAGTGGCGTTTGGGTACCTGCCACTGAGGAACCGCACATTCCACAAACTCACGGAAGGGGGCAGAGTCTACCAACTGAAAAGGCAGCAGTTGAAGTGCTAGCAATTTTGCCAAGCTAGCATTCAACCGCTGGGCATGTGGATGGCTGGGAGCAAACTTCTTTCGGCGTTGCAGCAGCTGGGGCAGGGAAATTTGCCTGGTACAATCTGACGTCGGTGTACCAAAAGCAGATTCCCCACAAGTACTTGGCTGTGACACACCTAATTCTACACCTTCATTCCTCTCACTGCAGGTCTCAGAGAGGACTGAAGGTCTAGTGGGGTTGGAAATCTCAGCTGATGAGGAGCAAGGAGAGATCCTCTTTGTTCTTTGGTGTGGGTCTTTTAGATATGCTTGCCAACGAACTGCATGGCAGGTCAACATATGTCTGGTCAAGCATGTGGTACCCAAGCGGGAGATGTTTTGGCCACGCGAGATACGCTTGAGACATATGTTGCAAATAGCAGCGGTGCGATCTGATGCACTCGTCTCAAAAAAGGCCCACACCAAAGAACCTTTTGAATAACGCGCAGAGACTGCAGCGCCCTGCACATGTGGAGCTTTGGGGTGTGATGCAGTCAATGTGCTGCCCTTAGGCTGGCCCCTGGAGGGCATCCTGCCTCGTTGGTGATGTGCCGCCTCCTCCTCCTCCTCCTCCTCCTCTCTCCTATCAGGCACCCACGTTGAGTCAGTGACCTCATCATCCCCTCCCTCCTCATCACTGGAGCAAACCTGGCAGTATGCTGCAGCAGGGGGAGCATGACTGCCAGATTGCTGTCCTTCTTGGGCACCCCCTCTGTCCGTGCTCATGTTACTGCCTTCATCGAGCTCAGTATCATCATCAGAGCCTTCCAAACGCTGGGCATCCTCCTGGAGCATGTACCCAACACTGTGGTCAAACAGTTCGAGGGAATCCTCAGGAGGACATGGTGGAGCTAAGGAAGGAGTCACTGATGACATTGAGCTGAGGGAAGAGGCCGCTGCTTTGCCAGACAAAGCACCCTGGGCATGGGTGAGAGAGGATGAGGAGGATGAGGACGGCTTGGTCATCCACTCGACCAAGTTTTCTGCATGTTGCGGCTCAACACGGCCAGCTGCCGAAAAAAAGGCCAAGCGTGTCCCATGGCCACGGGCTGATGAGGATGCACCGTCTCCACGACCAGCACTAGACACAGAGCCTGCTTGCCCTCTCTTATTGGCTTGTGACTGTCTGCCTCTCCTTCTTGGCCTTCCAGACATACTAATGGCCTGTAGCTGCACTAAGCTGGGATAGAACACCTGTAATTTTCTTCAGGTAGCTTTATATACTGTAACCAGACAAGCCTGCCTGTCAGTAGGAAGATAACAGGAACGGATCTAGCTGAACACTGTGAGCAGGACGCACTGACTGCACTAAATGTAAATAGCAGGAACAGATCTAGCTGAACACTGTGAGCAGGACGCACTGACTGCACTAAATGTAAATAGCAGGAACGGATCTAGCTGAACACTGTGAGCAGGACGCACTGACTGCACTAAATGTAAATAGCAGGAACGGATCTAGCTGAACACTGTGAGCAGGACGCACTGCACTAAATGTAAATAGCAGGAACAGATCTAGCTGAACACTGTGAGCAGGACGCATTGCACTAAATGTAAATAGCAGGAACGGATCTAGCTGAACACTGTGAGCAGGACGCACTGCACTAAATGTAAATAGCAGGAACAGATCTAGCTGAACACTGTGAGCAGGACGCACTGACTGCACTAAATGTAAATAGCAGGAACAGATCTAGCTGAACACTGTGAGCAGGACGCACTGCACTAAATGTAAATAGCAGGAACAGATCTAGCTGAACACTGTGAGCAGGACGCACTGACTGCACTAAATGTAAATAGCAGGAACGGATCTAGCTGAACACTGTGAGCAGGACGCACTGCATTAAATGTAAATAGCAGGAACAGATCTAGCCTAATCTAGCTAACTCAAATCAAATGACACTGTCTGTCTCTCTCTCTATCAGCACACCGGAACACACTACACAGGGCCGCCGTGCAGGCGGCCTTATATAGTGTGGGGCGTGTACTAAATCCCCTGAGCCATAATTGGCCAAAGCCACCCTGGCTTTGGCCAATTACAGCTCTCTCTACTGACGGCGCTGTGATTGGCCAAGCATGCGGGTCATAGTGCATGCTTGGCCAATCATCAGCCAGCAATGCACTGCGATGCCGCAGTGAATTATGGGCCATGACGCGCCACACGAATTTGGCGCGAACGGCCCATAACGTTCGCAATTCGACGGACGGTCGAACAGCCGATGTTCGAGTCGAACATGGGTTCGACTCGAACACGAAGCTCATCCCTATTTGTTAGGTGGGTGTGGGATTATCAGTGAGTAATACACTATTCATAGAATGGAAGGTGCTGCATCTCAACCATGGGAGACAACCTCTTCTTTATGGGAGATCTATAAGAACTCCTCCTATAACACAGTTGGATACTAATAAGAGGTAATGAAGGGGGGAAGGGGGGAAAGGGGGGATGAGGTGCCCCCCGTCCATCGTCACCTCCCCTATCCATGTGTCCGGGCCCTTTCAGGACACTGGCGCATGGATTCCAACGTGGAGGGGCTGTTTTTTTGAAGCACCGATTAGAGCCAGAGTTTCTAATAGGCTTCAATATAGGGTGGGCTCAGGTTGCAGAGAGTGTGCTCCGAGGCCTACCCAGGTGTGATACAACAGCAAATTAATATTCGCTGTTGTAACACTGATCCTCCTCCTAGCCAATCAGGAAGGGGGTTTTGACACCGGTCACCCGATTGGCTGAAAGGCAGCCGATCCTATTGGACGCCTAGGAGGAGGAGGGAGGAGCCATCGTGATGCAGAGAGGACACAGGAGCCACTGCCTGCCACCCATAGGAGCCCACAACCCGCCCATAGGAGCCCACAACCTGCCGGCCGTAGGAGCCCTCAACCCGGCCGCTGCCCACCGCAAATAGGAGCCTGCCTGCCTGCAACCAATGGGGTAAGTGCCGGGGTAAGGGGGGTACCGCCGACCAGCCGAACTACCGGGGGAGGGGGTGGTTGTTTGCTGCCTCCCCCCCAAAAAAACAAACACCAGCCGCTACTGCAGACACCAATGCTGACAGTATATATTTGCCCTAAACAGAGGAAAAGGACACATTTTTTTTTCTGTGTGGGGGAAAGTATAAAAGACACCAAAGCAGACTGCATGCTTTACCTCCCACAGAATGCATACATGGATAATGGCCACTTTTCTGCACACATTTACAAAAAATATATACTATATGTTAAGAGAAGAAAAATAACAACATTATAAAAGATAACTTTTAAAACATTTTTAAGAAAAAAAATGTATTTAATATGAGGACAACAGTAAGCAGAATAAATGCAAAGCTAATTGTTGACATTACACATATTGATACTGGCACAGCACTTCACCCTCAAGTGAAACAAAGAAATCCGCAAACTGATTGCGAATTGTCATGACCCATGCAGTGGATCATAAGTCTATAAACTGGATACTATGAGCTGGATTTGGTAGCTCTGGTTCTCCAGTGCCTCTCTCCTTTTCCTGAAGAAAATTATGGAGGACACAGCAGGCCAGTACAAAATTTGATTGCATTCTCTACATCCAGCTGTATACATGACAGGAACACTCACCACCAAAACCAAATAAATGTGACAGAAAAAAACATCCATATGAACAAAGTAAAAAAAAAAAAATGCAAAAAATACTTTGGACAAACAAACATTCCAATAATAAAAAAATCTAGGTGAATAATATCAAAAATAAATGCCGAAAAAAATTAGAAAAAATTGCCATGTAAAAAAAAAAAGCATAAAAAAGCAAAAAAAAAATGCTCAGTCATCTATTTAATAACCATGCCTTCCCTCCTGGTCAAGATCCTGAAGCC
This sequence comes from Lithobates clamitans, assembly GCA_037952925.1. Classification (NCBI taxonomy): domain Eukaryota; kingdom Metazoa; phylum Chordata; class Amphibia; order Anura; family Ranidae; genus Lithobates; species Lithobates clamitans. The sequence continues at coordinate 454,271 of JBBGZY010002081.1, read as the reverse complement.
TTTCGTCAGTGGCTAAACAAAGGCTTGTATAGAATAGGACATTTACTCACCCTTCGAGGCCCTTACACTTTGGCACACTGTTGCTCCAAACTGAAAATGGTCTCTTCTGAAGTCTCCATCAAATCTCTCACTTTCTACATTCCTTAGGTCTCTCTGTGACCGCAGATTCTAAGATTACTCCCTATGAGACTTGGTATACCCAAGAGGCAGGGCTTAGGGGAGGTATTTCTATTATATAGAGGCTGCTGCTGGACTCTCCCGACAAATTGCCTTACATGCGGACGTGGGATTTGGATCTTGCCTCTGACAGGGAAGTGGAAAAATGGCACTCCTCTCTTCACTTAGCTTATAAAGGCATATTGAATGTTTCTCTGGTAGAGGCCAATGTCAAGGTTTTGACTAGGTGGTATATGGTTCCCCTATGTTTGTCAAGGCTATGCCCATCTTCCTCATCCCTATGCTTTCGAGAATGTAATTCACTTGGTACCATGTATCATATATGGTGGGAATGCCCAAGGTTAAGGGGTTTCTGGAACAAAGTTTTTGCTCTGATACAGAAAACTTCAGGCATTCCAGTCCCCCAACAACCTCAAATAGCTATGTTAAATGAACTTGTTGATAACCTACCTCGAAGTAAACAATAACTCATTTTTTTATGTTGTTAGCTGCAAAACTCACTATAGCTCGCTCATGGAAGAAGATTTACATATGTATGTCATTATACAGAAGAAAGGTATCCTGGATTATGCTCAATGAACAAATTACTAGTGTGGTCAATGACACTACTAAGTGTTTTGAAGCTATCTGGAGCCTTTGGGCTGACTATGTATATGTTAATTTCTAGGGGAGGTGGCTAGTTTGGGCTCACGTCCTATGCGCTTCATGCTGTACCCCTCTCTCTGGGTTTCTGTCTCTTTCTCTCTACACTCCTCTATCCTTTTTCATCTCTCTCTTTTTCTCTTTCTTTTGTTTGCCATTATCTTCTCCGTGGCCCTTGGTAGTAAGGGTTGTTCCTTTCAGTTCTGCCAAAATTAAAGTTCCTGGCATATTTATGTATCATTTCCAATGATGTAATAACTTGTCATGACTAATTGCCTTCTCAGATGGTCACGCAAACATTCTATATGGTTCTTTTCCCCACTCTTATTTTGGAAGGATACAGTCTGAGATTACTTAGTCTTCCTCTATATGGCTTTTACATTTGAAGAATGTTTACTTCTTTGCTGTCTGTGAAAGCTTGCACCAGGGCTCTGGTTGTCGAAATGACTAGATGTGCATTTTATCTCTGTTTTATTTAAAATTTTCAATAAAAATTATTGAAAGTAAAAAGCAAAAAAAATAAAATAAAAAACAATTAAAATATAAACATAGATGTATACACATTTTTTTCAAAAAAAGAATTAGCAAAATGTTATCTTATCTTAACATACTTAAGTGTCACAAGGAGAGGTTCCTCAGGTGACATCCTCATCCTCATCTGGGTGTCTTGACATTTTAGTAGGTCATGGTCTGAGCTCCAGAAGATCATCAAAGGAAGTAAGGGACATGTGCATAAAGTTAAATAATTTGTCTGCATAATTACACAGCTCCATGTACAAATTTGCAAAATATCCAGAAGATACAGTAGATGCTGCAATATCAACTGATGGGTCTAGAAGCGACAATGGCTGCTTCTCTCCTTCAGCTGATTCTGTCTCTTCATCCTCCAAAACACAATCAGTAGCATAGCCCCATACATTTTCTGGATTATGAAATCCATACAGCAGCCATAACAAAAGATAGCACCTGAAGAAATATACAAATTGGCTCTGTTGAGTGTGAAAAGTTGCAGAGTTGGAGGAACTTATCAAGCAAGCATGAGAGACACCTTCAAAATTGATGACCACTTTGGGCCTATTGGCACCATGTTGTGGAATCTGCGGAATGCACATGTCTGATGTTGCACCCACCATGATCACACAGTCTGAAGGAGGTGGAGGTCTAGTTTCCATTCCTGTCCCCCCCGCCCACCCCTTTCCTCCCCCACTTGCCTCCCCTTCTTATCCCGACCTCCCATTATCTGCTTCTTCTTTGCACCCCTTCCCCTTACTCCACATACTCTATAATCCTTATTATTTTACTTCCTTGGCCCTTTACTCCCTTAAATAAATTGCCTAGGACCTATTATTTAATAGATATAAGCTAACCTGTTTGGTTTACTATTTCAACAATTTTCATTAGTACTACAGATTTACGTGTACTGCCCTATGGGTATACATTTCAGTATGTTTTTTCTTCATCTCTGGCCATGCTAAATGACTATATATGCCAGTTGCACCACTTATTAGGCAACATATCAACCGGGACATACTAAAACATTTAATGTGAAAATGGCTTAATGTAGCTTAACATGTAATAAAATGCCTAAACCTCAATGAATTGTCTTGAAACTTTGCACAGCCTAAGTTCTCAACTTCCCAAACATATCCTATAAGTTTCATGCATTTCAGTGTTCCACAAGGCAAACTAGGGACATTAAGCTTGTTTTTTTGGGGAGCTTAATGTGGCTTAACGTTCAAAAAAGAGTTTAGATGTTAACCAATTTCCTCTAAACTTTGCACAATAGAAGACTCTATCTATGCCAACATATTCTGAAAGCTCATTTGGTAAATCACACCATAAGTTATTCACATTAAGCTATATTTTACAATGCTAAAACATTTCATGTGAACAGCTTAATGTAAAAAGAGCTTAATGTACCATAATGTGCCTGAACCTCAATCAATTGTCTTGAAATGTTGTACAGTCTAAGTGCTCAACTTCCCAAATCTATCCTAGAAGTTTCATGCATTTCGGTGTTCCACAAGGCAAATTAGGGACATTAAGCTTGTTTTTTGAGGAGCTTAATGTGGCTTACACACGTGCCGTACAAAAAAAAGCTGAGATGTCAACCAATTTCCCCCAAACTTCACACAATAGAAGACTCTGTCTATGTCAACATATTCTGAAAATTTCAGAACATTTGGTAAATCACACCAAAAGTTTTTTCACATTAAGCTATATTTTACAATCCCAAAGCATGTGGCTTAGTGTAAAAAGAGCCTAATGTACCATAATGTGCCTAAACCTCAATTAATAGGCTGTGCAAAGTTTCAAAAAAAAGTTCTCAACTTCCCAAACCTATGCTATAAGTGTCATGCATTTTGGTGTTCCACAAGGCAAACTAGGGACATTGAGCTTGTTTTTTGGGGAGTTTAATGTGGCTTAACGTACAAAAAAGGCCTTAAGTGTTAACCATTTCAATACCAAGCACTTTCGCTCCTTCCCACCCAGGACAATTTTCTGCTTTCATCGCTGTTGCACTTTGAATGAAAATTGCGCAGTCATGCTACACTGTACCCAAACAAAATTTTTATAATTTTGTTCTCACAAATAGAGCTTTCTTTTGTGGGTGTTTGATCAACTCTGTGTTTTTTATTGTTTGCTAAACAATAAAAGTTTTTCTTTGTTTCGGTTATAAAATTTTGTTTTTTCCTTCACTGATGGGCACTGATGAGGTGGCACTGATGGGTTGGCACTGATGAGGCAGCACTGATATGCAGCACTGATGGGCACTGACAGGGAGCTGTGATGGGCACTAACAGGCAGCACTAATTGGCACTGACAGGTAGCACTGATGGGCAACATTGATGAGGTACTAATGAGGAACTGACAGGTTTTACTGCTGGGCACTGATTGGCACTGTGATGGGCACTGACTGGCACTGTGGTGGGCACTAATTGGCACTGATATGGGCACTGATTGGCACTGATCTGCGCACTGTCATCTGTTTTTTTATGGGGCACTGACTGACAGCTGTGGTAGCACATCTGATGGGGCTTTGCTGATAATCAATGTGCTGATCCCCCCTCTGACAGGGAGAGCCGCCGATCAGCTCTCTCTGTCAGCGCGAACCAAGGAATGCCACTAAATTGGGGTACTTTGTCACAGTAAGTGGGCTTAGCACTATATGACCATATAGTGTGACCAAACCCCTGTATTTTTTTTAATATGTTCAGGTGTTTTTAATTAGCCTTGCAGGAAATGTCATTCTTGAATGTGTGTTCTGTTTTGTACTGTTTGTTGGTCTTATAGCAGCACCATCTTGAATTTAAACGCATTTTAGGGTGTGCCCCCCAAATATGTTTTTGTATGTTGTAATAGACCCTGACCAGGTTTTTTTGGGCTGGAGCACCCCTCCCCCTCTTCATTACCTCTTATTTAGTGGCTACCAGTGCATAGGAGGAATCCCCTTCAGTTCTCCCACATAGAGGAGTTTGGCTCTCATGGTTGAGACGCAGGATCTTCCATTCTATTACTAGGGTAGGACCCACTAATTTGGGGTATTTTGTTGCAGTAAGTGGGCTTAGCACTATATGACCATATAGTGTGACCAAACCCTCGTATTGTTTTGAATATGTTCAGGTGTTTTTAACTAGCCTTGCAGAAAATGTCATTCTTGAATGTGTGGGCTGTAATCTGTTTTGTATTGTTTGTTGGTCTTATAGCAGCACCATCTTGCATTTAAGCGCATTTTAGGGTGTGCCCCCCAAATATGTTTTTGTATTAGTGTAAAAAGAGCCTAAATTACCATAATGTGCCTAAACCTGCTGTGCAAAGTTTCAAGACAAAGTTCTTAACTTCCCAAACCTATGCTATAAATTTCATGCATTTTGGTGTTCCACAAGACAAACTAGGGACATTAAGCTTGTTTTTTGGGGAGCTTAAAGTGGCTTAACGTACAAAAAAAGACCTTAAATGTTAACCACTTCAATACCAAGCACTTTCGCCCCTTCCTGCCCAGGACAATTTTCAGCTTTCAGCTCTGTCACACTTTGAATGAAAATTGCGCAGTCATGCTACACTGTACCCAAACAAAATTTTTATAATTTTGTTCTCACAAATAGAGCTTTCTTTTGGGAGTGTTTGATCACCTCTGCGGTTTTTATTGTTTGCTAAACAAACTAAAAAAGACCAAAATTTTTGAAAAAAAAAAGTTTTTCTTTGTTTCGGTTATAAAATTTTGTTTTCTCCTTCACTGACGGGCACTGATGAGGTGGCACTGATATGCAGCACTGATGGGCACTGACAGGCGACTGTGATGGGCACTAACTGATGGCTGTGATGGGCACTGACAGGTTTTACTGCTTGGCACTGATTGGCACTGTGATGGACACTGACTAGCACTGTGGTGGGCACTGATCTGGGCACTGTCATCTGTTTTTTTATGGGTCACTGACTAGCAGCTTATGGGCACTGACTGACAGCTGTGGTAGCACATCTGATGGGGCTATGCTGATCAATGGGCTGATCAACCTCTGACAGGGAGAGTCGCCGATCAGCTCTCCCTGTCAGCGCGAATTGAGGAATGCCATTTACCGGCACTTCCTGGTTCAAGCGATGATCAGCTGTGATTGGTCACAGCTGATCACACGGTAAGAAGCCTCTGTCAGAGGCTTCTTACCACGATCGGAGATGCGGTGTGTGAGACTGACACGCCAAACTCGCAGTCGCCGCAATGTGCGCCACCGTAATTGCCCGCCGGCATGTTATCCTGCTGGACGTCATATGACGCCCAGTCAGGATAACTGAACCACTTCCCGGCCATCATTCTGCTATAGGCCGGGCGGGAAGTGGTTAACCAATTTCCCCCAAGCTTCACGCAATAGAAGACTCTATCTATGCCAACATATTCTGAACATTTCAGCTCATTTGGTAAATCACACCAAAAGTTATTCACATTAGGCTACATTATACAATGCTAAAACATTTAATGTGAACAGCTTAATGTAAAAAGAGCTTAATGTACCATAATGTGCCCAAACTTCAATCAATTGTCTTGAAACTTTGCACCACCTAACTTCCCAAGTCTATCCTAGAAGTTTTGTGCATTTCGGTGTTCCACAAGGCAAACTAGGAACATTAAGCTTGTTTTTTGGGGAGCTTAATGTGGCTTAATGTACAAAAAAGACCTTAAATGTTAACCAATTTCCCCCAAACGTGTACATCATTTTTCCATCTGTTTGCTCGAGTAGAAAAACCATGGTTCCTCACGGTTATAGATACAGGAGCATGATCGGTCCATGTAATGCATTCTATTTCTGATTTTGAAATTTGCTGTAATAGAAATGTGTCCAGTAAGAACATGTCTATTCTTGAATAGGATAGATGTACCTGAGAAAAGAATGTAAAGTCCTTCTCTGTGGAGTGATAGTATCTCCAAACATCATATAAGTTAGCTGATTGTGCAAAGTTGGTCAAGGTTGTTCTAAACCCATGTTTATTTGTAGTGTTAGAAATGTCCATTTGATGGTTAGATATAGAGTTTAAGTCGCCGCACAAGATGATGTGACCTGAACATTGATGTTTTGCTTTTTTCCATAGCTTATTCAGAAAGCTTATTTGGTATTTGGTGTATATGTGTTAATTATGGTGTAGGCTACATTGTTAATCTCACATGTTAATATGATGAACCTGCCGTCTTTGTAATATGATGAACCTGCCGTCTTTGTCACACTGGCTTGAGATATGCTTAAATGCCACCGTTTATTTAATTAGGACAGCCACTCCTCGTTTTTTAGACATAGCATTAGCGAAGTAGGTATGTGGGTATTGGCTATGAGATAAGTTTGGGTGGTTCCGTGCTTTAAAGTGAGTCTCTTGGATACAAAATACATTGCAGTTTTGGCTACATGCCTCACTCCACAACATATGTCTTTTTTGTGGGCTATTCAGTCCATTGACATTCAGGGATTTTATTTTTTTAATGACACTGCAAAGTAAGGAGTTGCACATTTGTTTGGGATTAGTGTCAATGTCAATTAGTTTAATTAATGTTTTATGTCAATTAGTCAGTCTGAGTTCGTCTTACCCTGTCGATGAATGGCCAGGCCTTGAGAGTTTTTTGTTAGTTGGTTCGTGGATCCTTGTGTCTGCTGTGTAGTGTTTAGAAGATCTGTAATCTGATAAGAGAGTTTCTTATATCTCTTAACATAGAGCTTGCAATAACTTGTTGGAACTAAAACAAAAAACAACAGTCTTAGGAACAAAGGTAAAATCAGAAAATACAGAAGTTTATAAGATATAGGAAATGGGACTTTTAAGGTGCCAATAGAAAAAAAAAAACAATACGTTTTTAATTACAAATAATTTTAATAATTTAACAATATACTTTTTAAAAAATTGCATTCAGTATTTAATTATAAATTCATACACTGTTACAGCCACTTTTACTCAACATGTTTCGCTCTGCAAGAGCTTCTTCAGGAAATTTTTAGTGCTGCATGAAGTTTAAAGAGAAGAGAATATATAATATTACTGTCAGGAAAGGTTTCACCTGCTGGTGGCACTGTTGGTTCTTTAGATCGCAGTACTGGTGTCTGCCAGTGGGTGTCTCCTAGCAGTCTGGAGCTGTCAAAGGTTTCACCTGCTGCTGGCACTGTTAGATCTTTGGGCCACAGTACTGGTGTCCACCAGCGGGTGTTTCCTTGCAGTGTGGTGCCGACATCATCTCCTGCGATCAGACGTCACCTGAGGCTAATTGCAAGAGATGTGTAGTTATACCCGGCAAGCACTCACACACTTGCCTTGGTATTGTCCTTGAGCCCTGACCTGTACCTGTGATCCTCTGAACCTGTTCCTGTCCCTCCTGTGATCCTGTACCCCTGCCCTGCAGCCTGATCCCATCCACCTTCTCCCTGTCCTGTCTTGCTGTAAGGCCCCCATCTGTTGGATCCCCCATGTATGACCCTGGCCTGGCTCTGTTTACGATTTAGGTATTCCTTACCTGCTGTAAATATATTTAGTTTAGACTTTTATTATTTGTGGGTCACTATTTGGTTGGTTGATTGCTGTACACTGTTTGGTACTGGAGGTGCGTTTAATCTGCATTCACTTATCTTTAATAGGGATGAGCCGAACACCCCTGGTTCAGTTCGCAGCAGAACATGCGAACAGGCAAAAAATTTGTTAGAACACGCAAACACCGTTAAAGTCTATGGGACGCGAACATGAATAATCAAAAGTGCTCATTTTAAAGGCTTATATGCAAGTTATTATAAAAAGTGTTTGGGGGCCTGAGTCCTGCCCCAGGGGACATGTATTAATGCAAAAAAAAGTTTTAAAAATGGCCGTTTTTTCGGGAACAGTGATTTTAATAATGCTTAAAGTGAAACAATAAAAGTGAAATATTCCTTTACATTTCGTACCGGGGGGGGGGGGGGGGGGTGTCTATAGTATGCCTGAAAAGTGGCACATATTTCCCATGTTTAGAACAGTCCCTGCACAAAATGACATTTCTAAAGGAAAAAAAGTTGTTTAAAAGTACTTGCGGCTATAATGAATTGTCGGTCCCGGGAATACAGATAAAAGAAGCAATTTAAAAGAACAGCATGGGATCCCCCAGTCCATTACTAGTCACTTCAGGTCTGGTATGGATTTTAAGGGAAATCCCGCGCCAAATTTTTTTAAAAAATGACGTGGGGGTCCCCCCAGAAATCTATACCAGACCCCTATCTAAGCACGCAACCTGGCAGGCCGCAGGAAAAGCGGCCAAATCAGTAGCTCTGTGTTAACATGGCCAAATCAGTAGCTCTGAATGTCACCACCCCGACACTTATGGTAGAGCGTCTCAAAAACCACTTTGAATTCGTCTGGGAACCTTCCTCGATCCCATATTTAGGCATCAAATTGACAGCTAGTGTCGACCTACTATACAATGCTAATTACCCCCCCATGTACAAAAAGCTGAAGGATGATCTAGCATGTTGGGGAAGGGGTAATCTGTCCTGGTTAGGCAAAATAAATGCAGTAAAAATGACACTCTTTCCCAGGATCCTTTACTTATTCAGATCACTACCCATCCCGATCCTGAGACCCTCTTTGAAAAAATTTCAATCCCAGATAATACGATTCGTTTGGGGCAATAAGGGTTATCGCTGCCCTAAAAGTGTGCTCCTTAGAAGACGCATGCAAGGGGGACTGGGTCTGCCGGACCTATGGAGATACTACCAAGCGGCCCAATTATCACAATTTTCCATCATATATTCCCAGGGTAGTAGGCCTGATTGGGTAGACATGGAGAAGCAAGCTATCCCATTACACACTGTTGACTACCTAGTTTGGACCCCCCATAAACGCAGACCCCCTATAATGGCCCCTACTTTATCACATTCCATGGCCCTATGTGACTTTTTATACAAATCTCCCAATCTTATATCTGAAATTCGCCCCCTAGTACACATATTTAATAACCCCGACTTTCCCCCAGGTCAAGATATCAGGGCGTTTCAGTGGTGGACAAACAGGGGATTATTCTGTATTGGTCACTTCCTCTCCCACATGGGCCCCCTTATGGCAGGCCATTGCAGTAGAAACCTGGATATGCCACCCTCCGAAAGATTTCATTTACATCAAATCCGACACTATATCTTATCATTATGGACCACGAAACCCAAACCTCTACATATAACAACATACGAACAATGGTGCTCTGGGGTCATGGATCAGAGGGGAGGAATCTCTAAGATTTACGCCTCACTTACGGAGATCACCTAAAAACCATCATATGCACTAGGATGGGAACAAGATCTTCAGGTCTCTTGGAACAAAAACACGTGGTTCTCCAAATTCCAGAAAGCCTTTAAGGGCATATCCAATGTCACCCTTATAGAGGCAAATGCTAAAATAATTACGCGTTGGTATAACGTGCCCCTACGATTGGCTAAGATTTTCCCAGGCTCTTCCCCACTATGCTTTAGAGGTTGTGGGCTGACTGGATCCCTATACCACATATGGTGGAAGTGTCCCCATATTCGGGGCCTATGGAGCAAGGTCTTTTTCTTATTACGTAAAGTGACTGGTATCCCTGTCCCAAAAACCCCTGAGATTGCTCTACTTAACGGAAGTCCTGTGGGTTGTTCCAAGCCTCTTCCGACACTCATTCATTTAATTTTACTGGGTACTAAAATCACGATAGCCCGAGCTTGGAAATGGCCTACAGTGTCCCTAGCTGCGGTTAAAAGGAAAATATCTTGGGTGATGGTTGATCCAGTCCACTACAGAAAAGCACGACATAGTATGGGAACCCTGGAAAACCTATATGCACAAACTCCCACAATATCTTTAACAGATTACAACCACTCTACCCCCAGGTGTCTCTCTGGTGCCTTCATATCCTATCATACTCACTCCTTTCTCTTTTCTTCCTCATTCTCTTTTCTTCTCAACGTTCCCTGATAACCTTCTTGCGTGACTTAAAATGCAAACTACAGGGAACGATCTGTCACTGACGGACATGCAAGCCTAATTCAGGCAAACCTTTGCATTTGATCACAAGATCAACTCGTATGTTTCCTTTTATTTTTGTTCTTTTTGATTCCTCAATATTCTGCAAGAAGGTTCTTAGGACAAGGAACCACGCAGGACACACACCTTTGGATAGGGAGCGTTTTTCTTTTGCTTTTAGGGTGCGAAATCTTCCGCCCCGACACAGGCTGATCCCATTGGGGGTGTTGGAGCGAGGGAGAAAAAACACTGTTGGTAGGATGATAAACAAGAGCCCTGCGTGTTTCCTAAACCACTTATTGTTGTAAGCCATTGAGAGTTACTGACTTGTTTGTATAACTGACATTGGAACAGCTATCGCATATTTGTCGCTTATGTCTTTTTCTGTATTATCTCAATAAAAATATTGAAACGAAAAGAACTGTCAAAGTGAAGATGCGTCATATGGCCTCCATGGTCGGTCGCGCCTTTTTTCTTTTTTTTTTTCTTTTTCAGTCCAACGGGGGAGCAAGAGAAGACGAATGGACTTTGTGGGACATTTTTGTTTTAAATTTTTTAATAAAGAACTTGTCCCAAGCCGTGTCTTGTCATTTTTACCATGTTCACACTTTTTTTGTGAAATGGTAGGGGTACATTTGTACCCAGTTACCATTTCACACATGTGGCAGGCTTCTGGGGGTCCCCTTGTTAAAGGGGGCTTCCAGATTCCGATAAGCCCCTTGCCCGCAGACCCCCACAACCACCGGGCAAGGGTTGTGGGGATGAAGCCCTTGTCCCCATCAACATGGGGACAAGGTGCTTTGGGGCAACCCCAAAGCACCCTCCCCATGTTGAGAGCATGTGGCCTGGTACAGTTCAGGATGGTGGGGCGCTCTTTCACCCCCCCTTTTCCTGCGGCCTGCCAGGTTGCATGCTCAGATAAGGGTCTGGTATGGATTTTGGGGGGACCCCCACGCCATTTTTTTTTTATTTTGGTACGAGGTTCCCCTTAAAATCCATACCAGACCCTTTAGGTCTGGTATGGATTTTGAAGGGAACCCCCGTGCCATTTTTTTATTTTGGCACAGGGTTCCCCTTAATATCCATACCAGACCTGAAGGGCCTGGTATGGAATTTGGGGGGACCCCCACACAATTTTTTTAAAATTTTGGTTTGGGGTTCCCGTTAATATTCATACCAGACCCAAAGGGACTGGTAATGGACTGGGGGGAATCCCATGCCCTTTTTTTCAATGACTTATTTTATCTGTATTGCCCAGACCGACAATTCACATTAGCCACAAGTATTTTTTTTTTTTTTATTTTTTTTTTTGCCACTTCAGAAAATTCCTGGAGAGACTAATTCAGCTTTCTCGCTCATAAATGTCTCTTCTCATCTCTTCATCACTGTGGCGTATCTATTTTGTTTTTAACGGAAGGAAACAACAGGGGTTTACAAGAAAATAATTATATAAAACCTAACCTCACCTGATGAGGCTCAACCCTTAGTTCCCCTTCTCTAAAATTTTATCTTTATTTATAAATCTCTGTTTTACATATCTAAGTAAAAAAAAGAAACCATATATATATAACCCCCCCTCCCTCCCATCTCCCTCCCTTCTCCCTCCCTTCTCCCTCCCTTCTCCCTCCCCTCTCCCCCCCTAACCCTTGTGCAATGCCTATGATCTAATTGGTAGGTAGTTAAATCCTGATTTTTTCTGCATTTTTTAAACTCCTTCCAACATTTCCATTTGTCTACTTCTATCTTTTCCTCTTTATACAAAGAAAACTGCTCCATGGTGTGGGTCTCCTACACGAAATTCATCCAGTCCCACATCTCCGGACTTTCTTTTCCCCACCAATATTTGGGGATTAATCTTTTTGCTGCGTTTAATAGATGTGGGACCAGAGATGTTTTATATTGTTTCACACTCCCTTCTATGCCGTGGAAGAGAACCACCCACGGATCCTCCTTCACCTCTATTTTTGTAATCTCCTTTATTAAGCTCAAGATTTTTTTCCAATATTTTTTAATTACCGGGCAATTCCACCATAAGTGAGCCATAGTACCCATCCCTCCACAGCCCCGCCAACACTCTGCCGATTTCCCATGTTGGAATTTACTTATCCTATCTGGCGTTGCCATACATTTATAATTCATCTCGGCTGTTTTTATATCCGCCGCTGAGCTATGGGCCAAAAATAACATTTTATTAATCGTGCTCGTGTTTTTTTGTGTTCCCAATTCCTTTTCCCATTTTTTGATGAATGTGGGTACCTCTGCTTCTTCTTCTTTCAATATTAATTTATATAGCTTAGATGTTTTTTGTTTTTTCCGAACAACATAATTTTTCTAACGCTGTCAAATTTTCTCCGGATCTTATCGGTTGAGGTAAATTTTTCACGAAGCGGTCTAATTGCATGTACCTCCATTCATCTATCACCCATGTGTCAGTGTTTTGTTTCAACTCAGTAATTGTGACAATTTTCCCTTTTTTAAGTATTTCTCTAAGCTGTACTTTATCTTTTTTTATCCAGTTCCCACCTATATCTCTTTTCCCTGGTGCAAAATACTCATTCTCCTTTAATTCTATCAGGGGAGAATTATAAATCTTATCTAACTGTTTATATACTACATCCCATGTCTTTAAAACTATTTTTGTCAAACAGCGCGTTTTCTCATCTACCGTTCTGTGAATCGGAGGGTTCCAAATAATAGATCCTAAACGTGTTTTACTATAATATTTCTCTATATTCACCCATCTTTTTTCTTGGTTATCCCTAGCCCATTCTATTGCTCTTGATAAAATGATTGCTTTATAATATTTTAGGATATCCGGGACCGCAAGGCCCCCTTTGTCTTTATCTTGTTTTAGGGTCTTAAGAGATATTCTTGATCTTTTGTTTTTCCATATTATATTAGAGATTATTGACTTCAGTTTTCTAATATATTCCTGTGGGAGTTTAATAGGTAACATTTGGAATTTATACGTGATCTTAGGTAGGAGGATCATTTTTATGGCGTTAATACGCCCCATCCATGAAAGAGGTTTTGTCTGGAGTTTTTTCCCTTCCCTCTTTATTTCATCTAAGAGATGGATATAGTTTTTTCTATATATCTTTTCCGGGGAGTTCGCGAGCTTTATTCTCAAATATTTGATCTCTTTTTTCCAGCGGAATTGGAAATCTCTCTTCAGTTTTTCCTCCTCTATTTTACTCACATTTATCTTTAAAATTTCCGATTTCCCCATATTAATCTTAAAATTTGTTATTTCACCATATTGTTTTAATATTTTAACCAATCTTGGTAATGTATTTCCGGGGTTACTTATATAGAAGAGCACATCGTCCGCATATGCGGCCAATTTGTGCTCCTCTTCTCCCACCTTAAATCCTTCAATGTCAGGGTTATTTCTAATTGTTGCAAGGAGGGGTTCTAGGGCCAACACGAAGAGAAGGGGAGACAGGGGGCATCCCTGTCTTGTCCCTCTCTTCATCTCGAAAGGTGACGACAGGGTTCCGTTGATCTTAATGGCCGCCTTGGGTTTTCTATAAAGTGCTTTGATCCGTCCTATCATCTTTGGGCCTATTCCTATTATTTCTAGGGTTCTAAACAGGAACTCCCAGTCCACCCTGTCAAACGCCTTTTCAGCCACGAGTATTTTTAAATGACTTTTTTTTCCCTTTAGAAATATCATTTTGTGCAGGGACTGTTCTAAACACAGGAAACATGCGCCACTTTACAGGCATACTATAAGCACCCCCCAGGTTATGAACTTTAAAGGAATATTTCACTTTTATTGTTTCACTTTAAGCATTATTAAATCACTGCTCCCAAAAAATTGGCTGTTTTTAAAACTTTTTTTTGGATTGATACATGTCCCCTGAGGCAGGGCCCAGGTCCCCAAACACTTTTTATGACAATACCATGCATATAAGCCTTTAAAATTATCACTTTTGATTTCTCACATAGACTTTTAAAGGGTGTTCCACAGCTTTCGAATTTGCTGTGAACACCACAAATTGTTCGCTATTCGGTGAACAGGCGAACGCCCGATGTTCAAGTCAAACTTACGTTCGACTCGAACATCGAGCTCATCCCTAATCTTTAATAAACTACATTATTCACTTTACATGCGTTTGGTTCCCTCTGTTGCTGTCCACACAGTTCTGATCGCACCTGTTCATGACAGAATACCAAGGCCATCCCTGACCAGAAGTGGCTGCACAGAGGAACCATCTCGGTTCTGTTGGTTTTGCTAAAATGCATCTTGATGAGATTGTTTATTATTCTCTGCTGGCGTCAGAGGATGGTGAATATTGCAGCCAGACATTGAAAGAGTGGACCAGTGACCAGCTACTAGAGAGTATCCGATTAGCTCATATTACATAGTTACATAGTTATATAGTAGGTGAGGTTGAAAAAAGACACAAATCTATCAAGTCCAACCTATGTGTGTGATTATATGTCAGTATTACATTGTATATCCCTGTATGTTGCGGTAGTTCAGATGCTTATCTAATAGTTTCTTTAAACTATCGATGCCCCCCGCCGAGACCACCGCCTGTGGAAGGGAATTCCACATCCTTTCCACTCTTACAGTAAAGAACCCTCTATGTAGTTTAAGGTTAAGCCTCTTTTCTTCTAATTTTAATGAGTGGCCACGAGTCTTGTTACACTCCCTTATACCTCCCATAGTATACCAGATGTTTATCGAAGCGATTCTGGGACCAAATATGTAATTTCTCCCAATGCCCCATAAACAGGTTGGCATAGCAGGGTGCAAAATGTGCACCCATGGCAGTGCCAGATACCTGTCTATAGAAGTGACCCTGGAAAAAAAAATAATTCCCCTCCAGGGCGAATTGAGTACATTGACAAATGAACTCGGATTGAATGTGGTTAATATGGTCTGATTCTGATAGAAAGTATTAAACTGCCCATAGTCCACCATCATGGGGAATTGATGTATAAAGTGAACTCACATCCAAGGAAAACCACAGATATCCTGGCTCCCACTTACAATGTTGTAGGGTATCCAGGACATGTGCAGAATCCTTAATATAAGCAGGGAAAGAAGTGACAACTGGTTAGAGGAAAGCATCCACATACTGAGACACCCAACTGGTAATTCAATCTATACTCGCCACTATGGGTCTATCTTGTGGACATAATGGGTCCTTGTGGACCTTCGGGATGTGGTAGAAATAAGGTGTCTTATTAGTTGGCCAGGAAAATTGTTTCTCTTATTTTTGTATTATGCCTTGGATAAAAGCTTGATCCATCAATTCTATTAGTTTCAATTTGTACCCAGGGAAAGGATCATGTTGGAGTGTTTCGTACGTAGCTTCATCTGATAGAATTCTGTATGCTTCTTTCAAATACTCCACCTTATCCTGAACAACTATACCTCCTCCTTTGTGTGCTATGCGGATAACTAGATCATGATTCTCTTTAAAAGCAAGTAAGGCCTCTTTTTCCTGCATCGAA
This sequence comes from Lithobates clamitans, assembly GCA_037952925.1. NCBI lineage: Eukaryota > Metazoa > Chordata > Amphibia > Anura > Ranidae > Lithobates > Lithobates clamitans. The sequence continues at coordinate 438,500 of JBBGZY010002081.1, read as the reverse complement.
AGATTATGCATGTTTATCTCCCCCCCCCGTGATTTCTCCCATAGTTTTCAAAAGTCATACACCATAGCATAAAAAGTTATTAAAAATGAATTTTTTCAATGATGTGGATAAAACGTGGACTTCGGACGGAATGTGGAGTGTATCATTCCCTTAAAGAATGGTGTAGATATGGGGATTTCTACTTCCGACCCTCCCTCCCAGAACAGTTCTTCTAAGATGCTAACTGCCTCTTTATCCATATCATTCATGCTTAGATCATTGGTTTCATCTACTAGGGGTATAGGTGCTATTTCGGTGCTATTTGATGATGCAGTATTTGTATTCTCACCAGTTTTTAAGCTGTAATAGCGCTTTACTGTGATGTCACAAATAAACTTATGTAGATTCCTAAATAATTCAAATAGGTTAGCATTACTTCTTGGGGCAAAGTTTAAACCTTTCTGTAGAAGACTAACCTCACTTTCCGTCAATAAGTGTGATGATAGATTGAAAATCTTCATAGTGAACCTCAAATTTCTATTTTTCCCCTCTTTTGATACCCTTATTTCTTCTTCCTCCAACCCCTCCTCTAGTTCCCCTTTTTCTTCTATTTTTCTTTTTCGGGGAGGGGAGGGGAGGGGGAAGCACTAAAAAATTATTAGTGTCTTCAATCGGCTCTATGGAACTACCTACACCCCTAGATGTTGATTGGGTAGAGTGACTGATCTTAGTGCTGTTACCCATAGGTATAATAGTACACACAGTGGCACCCTTCTGATTAGTGGACCTCAAAATCTCAAATTGGTTAAAAGTGGGAATGTTAATGGTATACGTATCCTCCGGTGTCCCTTGATGTGGGAGGAACAAGGGGGACATGTGGCTTAGAAAGAGATGTATGAGCCTCCATCTCACCCTCCCTGGGTTTGCCATTTTTATCTTTTGTCTCTCGGGTAACCAAAGGGTTAGTCCTACTTGCTTTACTATTATCACTGTTCTTATTACCATATTTACTTTTTGGTGTTTGTTTACTCCTCTTGTCTTTATATTGGACCCAAGATTCAATGTTCTCAGGCCCATGTTGTGGAATCCAAGGTTTAGGACCTGAAGAACTACCATTTTTAACAGGTACATGTAGTTGGTCCCTGGAGGGATACCTTCTAGCTGGATTTGGCGTGTTGTAATTATGATTTGACCTCTTAAGTCCCCTTCCTCGGGAGTTGGTTTCAGTAGCATTATGTCCTGGCCTCTGTGTGGAATGAGCCAGTGTCTGTTGCTTCACATGGGCTTTATTAGATTCCTTATGGGGCCCCCTCCTTTATTGGGTTGCTGTCATGGACGGTTATGGTTATTAAATGGTGGTGGTAACTGTATAGCATTTGTGGATCCTTGTGGACCCCCAACATTATGTTCCTTAAACCGACCCTTCCCCCACTAAAAGATTGTACCCTTTTCATAATCCGCTATATCCCTAGCAAACTTATTTGGTTAATAATGAGGTTTTCTTTAAAGCCAGCTCTCTTAGCATTCAAAAGACCCCTACACCTCTGATAGCTGGGGACTTGATGATATTTCTCAAATGATTTTAATAATGTACTCAATTCATTTTGGTTAACAAGTAGCATTCTGTCTCTCTGCTTACAGATAATCTCCATCCATTGCGCAGTACACAATGTAGAGACTTTATCCCAAGTACTTTGTAGGTCTGGCTCCAGGAAGCCACATCTCTTCTTATTACGTAGCCCTCTTGGAGCCAGACCCTCACTAAGATATTGTTTCAGGAATTTTATATCCCACCATTGTGTAATATGGTAATTAAACATATCCTCTGCTTTTTTACAAAAACCCCAAAATTATTTTTCAAGAGCAAAATCCGGAGGGCTGATGTTACTATTAGTGGCACCTGAGGCTGTAGGGAGGGAGTTTTCCACATCTTCAACTACAGCCTTTAAGTGTGTATTAGAAAATAGTGCCTTAAAAATCCCAGTTGATTTTTTATCCCTAATTTCAACCTCCTCATGATGAAAAATAGAGGAGTCTGCCATATTGACCGAATATGGGTTGTATAATCCACACACACACAAAAAAAAAAGATTTGGATGAATATAAGACAAAAAATATCATCAGATATTGGGATGGGGGAAGGGGAAAGGGAAATTGGGGTGGGTGGTGCGAGCTTCTACCGATACTAGCCCAAAGAAATGCTGGGGCCTGTACTCAATCCTTAACCTGTTGAGGTACTATTGCCGTAACCATAATAACTCATAATATCATCAGAAACGGGGTACCTCCATGGGCGCAGCGTGGGCACCGGCCTACACATGCCTCCACCTGGGCCTTTGGGAGGAAGAGGACGTATATCCCTCGTCGATGTACCATGACCACGTATTGACGTGGTTGCGATACATCGATGATATATTAATGATTTGGAGGGGGAACCTTGAAGATTTACATCGGTTCATGAACGAGCTAAATACAAATGAACAAAATATATGGTTGATGTACACTTATGATCAGGAGAGACTATCCTTCTTGGACCTGCAAATTTCCTTGGAGAGGGGTCAACTTGGTACCTGTACATTCAGGAAAGAAACAGCACCCAATACACTGCTGCACGCAACAAGTCATCATCCCCACTGGCTTAAAAATGGGATACCAGTAGGGCAGTTCCTGCGAATAAAAAGGAACTGCAGTGATGTGGCTGATTATAGACGCGAGAGTGCTGACCTCTATGCGAGGTCCCGCGAATGCGGGTACTCGCACAGACAGATCAGGAGAGCTAGGAAAAAGGCAGCTATGAGAGATCGAGAAAGCTTGCTTTGCATTAAACTGACTACCAAGGTGCCAGGAACACAAACTAGTGAGCCAGTGAGGATCATCACAGCGTTCGGCTCCCAGTGGAAGAAGGTCTATTCCATCCTTGAAAAACATTGGGGGATCTTGGTTAATGCCCCTGAAATTGCCAAACTTGTAAGCGCATCACCAAAACTAGTAGCACGCCGAGCCCCTAGCCTCGGAGACATGCTGATTCAATCTGAATTTGTTAAGGAACCAAATCCTACTTGGTTATCAGAATATCCACCCTCAAAAGGCATGTTTCCGTGCAATGGATGCCAGGTGTGCCCATATGTGCATAGAACTTCTAGTTTTACTGATGCGCTCTGTGAGAATACTTTTAAAATACGAGATCTTATCAACTGCTCAACAACACGAGTGATTTACCTAATAACCTGCCCTTGCCTCAAGATATATGTAGGCAAAACAAAAAGATCGTTAAAAATACGCATGGGGGAACACTTGCGTGAGATGAATTCCAAAGGAAAAATACCAGAAAAACCCCTGGCCAAACATTTCGCTTTATGTCACGGCAGTTCATCTGAGGGGCTCACTGTCAAAGGAATCTATGCTCTCAAGCTACCCACCAGACGAGGTGACTTTGACCGCATACTTCTCCAAAAGGAGAAGTGGTGGGTCTACAAATTAAAGTCCCTCGTGCCGGTGGGGTTGAACACTGAATTGAATTTACAAGTATTCCTGGAGATGTAAATGAGAGGAGTGGGTTATTCATGTATACATACGTGTATGTATATATATGTATGTCTGTATATCTTTTCCACTCTAACTCTCTGAAAAAGTCACTATGTGAGGGTTGATTACAGAGATTAATTTCTCAAAAACAAAATAATTAAAAACAGAGATTGTGGGTTATTTTCAGTTAATCAACCAATCTAGGTATTTGTTAATGTATTTATGTGCATATATGTCCTAAATGCGCACATTGCACTGTTTGCTCGGTGTCTGTACATTACCTTGGTATGGGGAATTCTCAACCGTCCCTTGCCCCCTTTTTCCAATTACCCAATATCCCTCTCCCCTCCCCTTTCAATTTTTTCAATTTTTAAATTTTTTCCTCTCCTTTTCGGGTGATATCTTTTATCAGTACACATATACCCATAATATAAAAGAAAAAACTTAAACTACCAGCCATTGAATAACCCAAATAATTGAACTACCATGAATTAATGTGATAAATAGCAGTCTATAATCTAGGATTGGTCAATTGGACTAACAGGCCACAAACGATTGGACTAAGTCCCTTCTATTTTTCAATAAAAACATCTCATTGGCGGCTCCCACGGATGAACACACGATAAGAAGGGAGTATGGAAGCCTAGCCAATGAACGTCCGAGAAGAAGCTACGCCATCTGCACGGCGAAACGCGTTGACGTCACAACGCAGCCCAGTAGGTGGACGCCACGGGCAAGGTGGAGGACGTGAGACAGCGGAGCACCAACCAGGAGCACTTGATCGGCGTGCTAACCGGGGAGAGTGTAACAGCTAATAATGCCGCCATCACCCTGCATGGACCGTCACCTCACCTAAGACACACTGCAATCAATGAGGCAGTAATATGGGATTGAACCCCCGGCGGACTTGAGGATAGCGGTGAACCACACAGTGCAGCTCCAGGCGAAGACGGCAAAGTACGGTAAAGTACTAATCCATATGGAACCTGCCTGCATATACATCTATATTGTCTGTTAGTAGCTGCTAGCTCACCCAGAAGGTGTTGGTACTGCAATAAGGACGAAGCTACTTGTAATTACTGATTTACTTACTAACAGTCTGAGAACAATCCTTAGCATACACATGCAGCGGTGATATTGTCTTAATTATTGGACAGTTTACTCTCAACAATGAACACCTGGGAACTAGGGATTTGTGTGATTGATGAACATGATTCATTTCTGTGAATAAATGCCACGTGATGAATAATTTGAGTATCCTCTTCAAGGCTTCAATCACGGGACTGATTATCCCTGGATATGAAATATCGTTTTTCTGGAATCACTCCTGATCACCAGTAGTAACTTTGCCCCCTCCTCTATAAATATAAGCAGCACAGTAAGTGCATTAATTATACATCTAATTTACAGCTTATGCGCTCCTCTTTTCTCTCTCTCACTCCACCTCTATGTTGCTTTGTACCACAGCTGACCCAAAATAAATTAATTGAATAATCTGTATCACCAAGCGATAGGCAAATTGGCAGGGTCCCTGTGGCACAAAGCAACAACGCCCGGACTGGGCTAACTCTACTTTCTTTTAACATGTTAGTCTTGTCTGTCTTGTGTATGTCCATGGCCAATAATTGTTGTTAATTCATGAGTTATACATGCTACAATATTTTGTGAATTTTTATATTGGGTATTTCAAATAAAGAATAATTTTAAAGAAACAATCCTATGACAATCCTGTTGCCTAAAGTAACCCCTGCTTCAGCCCACCTATAGGGTTTCCCCCCTTCCCCTTGTATTCTTTAAGACAAAAAATAGGCTGGATTATGGGTCATATTATGGGTCGCTGCTGTCTGATTCCCAAAGGTAAAAGACTCCAAACTCAAACTCAGCCCGGACCCCACAAACCACTCTCAAATCTTCTCAGTCTATATAGAAAAAGTTCTCTTGCTCTAGCTGCAGCTCTCTCAGGAATCCACTGGGTGGCGGACTTAATCTAAAATATACAAGAAAAAGAGTGCACGACTGCCCTAGTGTAATACTATTTTAATTATACAAATACAGATTTAAATAATGGAGGATTGCACTCACAAACATGGAACTTGGATCACATGTACAGCAGGATGTATGTCTCCCTTCCTGGCCTGTATAGCTGGGTTGGCTCCCAAAAACGAGTGGTAATGATGTGGGATGTCACTGCAGACTCTGCTTCCTCATCTTGTCAGGCTGTGTCTGCTGTGGGGCACGTGCACCGTCCAGCCGGCCCTGCATGACGTCACTCACGGCTGGAGAGGAAAGACAAGGTGAGTGAAGTGTCTCCTCTTACACTAACAAAATGGTTGCCAAGACTACATGTTTCGGAGGCACAGCCTCCTTCTTCAGGTCACGCCCTTACCACCTCTAGCCTGTCTTTATATGAATCCTCCAGCCCCTCCCCTGGAATAGCCAATGCTGTTCAACAGACAAGGAGCACGGAGTTCACAACAATTTTTTAACATCACAGAATGTTACAAGTGTAAAGGTATCAAGTATAAAGCTTGTAGATTTATCTTACATGGTCAAATATCTTTTTGTAGTAAAGATGGACACACTTTCTACGTCAAACAGTTCATTTGTTGTAGCACCCAGTTTGTCATATATATAGACTGAGGTGCCCATGTGGGTTCTTTTATGTAGGCAGGATGGTATGTGTCATGTGGACACGTTTTGGTGAACACCGTAGGCTTATATAGAAGAAAATTGAGAAGCACAGTGTCCCATGCACTGAAGGCTTGGAACTATTTGGCATTGAGTCCATATCCATGTCAGTCCCAGAAGGAGAAAGATTTGCCCGTTTATGTAAACGAGAATCTTTTTGGATATTCACCCTAATTAGCATGACACCTGAGGGGTTAAACGTGGAACTTGAGATTGGTACTCTGATATGAAGAATGATTATTATTATTATATTGCTAAGTAGTAAATTGTTCTCTATATTTATGGTTGAAACACTTTTAGTCCCTTTTATAGATATTAATTATTTCATTAACTGCATATTTATTGACCGACCACATTTTATTCATATTCATTTATATATATTCTATTTTTATACATTTTTATTTATAATTTATCTATATATCCCCCCTCCCTTTTTTAAAAAAAATTTTTTTAAAGGTTTGAAAATTCAAGATTAAAAATTAAAAATAAAAAATTATTGAAGATGACTAATATCTCAATCGCTATCTATCTATCTATCTATCTATCTATCTATCTATCTATCTATCTATCTATCTATCTATCTATCTATCTATCTATCTATCTATCTATCTCTCTCTATATATATATATATATATATATATATATATATATATATATATATATATATATATATATATATATATATATATATATACATATATACACACACATATATATATTTTTAACATATCACATTTTATATTTTAAATAGTATTGGTAAACACTATTTCTATTTTTTGATCAAATTTTAATAAAGTAAATCAATGTATATACATTTCTTTAAAACTTTTCTGCCCCACAGCAGACACAGCCTGACGAGATGAGGAAGAAAAGCCTGCAGTGACATCCCACATCATTACCACTCGTTTTTGGGAGCCAACCCAGCTATACAGGCCAGGAAGGGAGACATACATCCTACTGTACATGTGATCCAAGTTTCATGTTTGTGAGTGCAATCCTCTATTTTTTGAATCTGTATTTGTAGCAATAAAACGGTATTACACTAGGGCAGCCGTGCGCTCTTTTTCTTGTATATTTTAGATTAAGTCCACCATACACAACCAATATCGTGGATTGGAAGAATAAATACGTTTAAAATGATGATACTACCAAAAATAATATACAATTTTTTTTTTCAAGATAATAAAAACAATATTGATAAACTACATCTGGCATAATAAAAAAACAAGAATTAAATTTGCACAAATCACAAGGAAAATGGAGCACGGAGGATTAGCAACTCCAGACATAAATCGATTTTATAAAGCAATAGTTCTGTCACGAATGATTACGTGGACAAATGAAAATAGTGAAAAATAGTGGGTGGAGATGGAAAACACAATAAGTAAGACCACATTGCACAAAAATATATGGATACCAAGAAAGTTTAGATTAATGGATCCGGAAACCCACGAAATAACTAAAAACGTTTTTAAAACTTGGAACACAATACACGCGAAGAATGATTGGACATACAACTCACCGTTACTGGCACTCACGGGAACAAATTTCTTTACACAAGGGAAGGAGATAATCGCCGGACAAGAAATAAGAAATCCACAATTGAAAGATATTATCACAAAAGGTAGGATAAAAACACAATTAGAACTAGAAGAAATAAACGGGTGGAAGATAAGTGAATGGAATTTTTATCAACTAAGACATTTAGTAAATACATTACCACATCCACTAAGAGAAGAAGAGAAATTAAGCCCCTTGGAAAAACTCTGTTTTACCCGAATGCCACTGAAAAATGTAATATCAAAAATCTACGAAATATTGACAGACTTATAGGGCGTACACATGGTCGGACTTTGTTCGGACATTCCGACAACAAAATCCGAGGATTTTTTGCGACGGATGTTGGCTCAAACTTGTCTTGCATACACACGGTCACACAAAGTTGTCGGAAAATCCGATCGTTCTGAACGCGGTGACGTAAAACACGTACGTCGGGACTATAAACGGGGCAGTGGCCAATAGCTTTCATCTCTTTATTTATTCTGAGCATGCGTGGCACTTTGTCCGTCGGATTTGTGTACACACGATCGGAATTTCCGACCGTTTCCAAAACGGATTTTGTTGTCGGAAAAATTTTATCTCCTGCTCTCCAACTTTGTGTGTCGGAAAATCCGATGGAAAATGTCCGATGGAGCCCACACACGGTCGGAATTTCCGACAACACGCTCCGATCGGACATTTTCCATTGGAAAATCCGACCGTGTGTACGGGGCATTAGATGGACAAGAAAAACCTGATTACATCGAACAATGGGAAAGAGAATTGGATTTAAAACTTGAACATCAAAAAGTGGAAAAGATCATAGAAATGGCATATAATAATGCCTGGGATACGAATACCATTGAAATTAATTATAAATTCTTAGCAAGGTGGTACTTGACACCAGTGAGAACTCATAGATATCAACAAGAGAAAACATCTTTGTGTTGGAGAAACTGCAATCAAAGAGCAACAATGACACATATATGGTGGGAGTGTCCTACAATAAAGGACTACTGGCAAGAAGTAGTAAAGAATAGGGATGAGCCGAACGCCCCCCTGTTCAGTTCGCACCAGAACATGCGAACAGGAAAAAAGTTTGCTTGAACACGCGAGCACCATTAAAGTCTATGGGACACGAACATGAATAATCAAAAGTGCTAATTTTAAAGGCTTATATGCAAGTTATTGTCATAAAAAGTGTTTGGGGACCCGGGTCCTGCCCCAGGGGACATGGATCAATGCAAAAAAAAGTTTTAAAAACGGCCGTTTTTTCAGGAGCAGTGATTTTAATAATGCTTAAAGTCAAACAATAAAAGTGTAATATCCCTTTAAATTTCGTAGCTGGGGGGTGTCTATAGTATGCCTGTAAAGGGGCGCATGTTTCCCGTGTTTAGAACAGTCTGACAGCAAAATGACATTTCGAAGGAAAAAACCCATTTAAAACTACCCACGGCTATTGCATTGCCGACAATACACATAGAAGTTCATTGATAAAAACGGCATGGGAATTCCCCATAGGGAAACCCCCGAACCAAAATTTAAAAAAAAAAATGACGTGGGAGTCCCCCTAAATTCCATACCAGGCCCTTCAGGTCTGGTATGGATTTTAAGGGGAACCCCGCGCCAAAAAAAAAAAAAAACGGCGTGAGGTCCCCCAAAAATCGGTACCAGACCTTTATCCAAGCACGCAACCTGGCAGGCCACAGGAAAAGGGGGGGGACGAGAGTGCGCCCCCCCTCCTGAACCGTACCAGGCCACATGCCCTCAACATTGGGAGGGTGCTTTGGGGTAGCCCCCAAAACACCTTGTCCCCATGTTGATGAGGACAAGGGCCTCATCCCCACAACCCTGGCCGGTGGTTGTGGGGGTCTGCGGGCGGGGGGCTTATCGGAATCTGGAAGCCCCCTTTAACAAGGGGACCCCCAGATCCCGCCCCCCCTGTGTGAAATGGTAAGGGGGTACTTACCCCTACCATTTCACTAAAAAACTGTCAAAAATGTTAAAAATGACAAGAGACAGTTTTTGACAATTCCTTTATTTAAATGCTTCTTCTTTCTTCTATCTTCCTTTATCTTCTTCTTCTCCTGGTTCTTCCTCCGGCGTTCTCATCCAGCATCTCCTCCGTGGCGTCTTCTATCTTCTTCTCCTCGGGCCGCTCCACACCCATGGCATGGGGGGAGGCTCCCGCTCTTCTCTTCATCTTCTTCTTCATCCTCTTCTCTTCTTCCTTCTTCTCTTCTTCATTTTCTTCTCCGGGCCGCTCCGCACCCATGCTGGCATGGAGGGAGGCTCCCGCTGTGTGACGGCGTCTCCTCGTCTGACGGTTCTTAAATAATGGGGGGCGGGGCCACCCGGTGACCCCGCCCCCCTCTGACGCACAGTGACTTGACGGGACTTCCCTGTGACGTCACGGAGAATGCCACAAGGAAGTCCCGTCAAGTCCCATGCGTCAGAGGGGGCGGGGTCACCAGGTGGCCCCGCCCCGATTACTTAAGAACCGTCAGACGAGGAGACGCCGTTACACAGCGGTGCGGAGCGGCCCGGAGAAGAAAATGAAGAAGAGAAGAAGAGAAGAAGGAAGAAGAGAAGAGGATGAAGAAGAAGATGAAGAGAAGAGCGGGAGCCTCCCCCCATGCCATGGGTGCGGAGCGGCCTGAGGAGAAGAAGATAGAAGATGCCGCGGAGGAGATGCTCAACATGGGGACAAGGTGTTTTGGGGGGCTACACCAAAGCACCCTCCCAATGTTGAGGGCATGTGGCCTGGTACGGTTCAGGAGGGGGGCCCCCCCTCTTTTCCTACGGCCTGCCAGGTTGCATGCTCGGATAAGGGTCTGGTATGGATTTTTGGGGGACCCCACGACGTTTTTTTTTTTTTTTGGCGCGGGGTTCCCCTTAAAATCCATACCAGACCTGAAGGGTCTGGTATGGAATTTAGGGGGAACCCCACGTAATTTTTTTTTAACTTTGGCGCGGGGTTCCCCTTAATATCCATACCAGACCTGAAGGGCCTGGTATGGAATTTAGGGGGACTCCCACGTCATTTTTTTTTTTAAATTTTGGTTCGGGGTTTCCCTGTGGGGAATTCCCATGCCGTTTTTATCGATGAACTTCTATGTGTATTGTCAGCAATGCAATAGCCGCGGGTATTTTTAAATGGGTTTTTTCCTTCGAAATGTCATTTTGCTGTCAGACTGTTCTAAACACGGGAAACATGCGCCCCTTTACAGGCATACTATAGACACCCCCCAGGTACAAAATTTAAAGGGATATTACACTTTTATTGTTTGACTTTAAGCATTATTAAAATCACTGCTCCTGAAAAAACGGCCGTTTTTAAAACTTTTTTTTGCATTGATCCATGTCCCCTGGGGCAGGACCCGGGTCCCCAAACACTTTTTATGACAATAACTTGCATATAAGCCTTTAAAATTAGCACTTTTGATTTCTCCCATAGACTTTTAAAGGGTGTTCTGCGGCATTCGAATTTGCAGCGAACACCCCAAATTGTTCGCTGTTCGGCGAACTTGCGAACAGCCAATGTTCGAGTCGAATATGAGTTTGACTCAAACTCGAAGCTCATCCCTAGTAAAGAATATAAGGGAGATAACTGGTGACAGAAAGGAACAAAACATATGGACCTGCTTGTTCCATGATCATAAAATTCCAAAGAAACAATATATGAGATCAATGGTCCCAAAACTCCTGAATGCCGCAAAGGGCCTGATCCCCAAAAAAATGGTTAAAAAGTGAAAAAGCAGATATAAGAGAGTGGTATGAAAAAATAAATTACTATTGTAAAATGGATCTGTTGAGAAGTAGGGAGAGAGGATATTATAATAAGTGTATCAGCCTCTTGGAGAGTTGGAAAAGATTTAAAACCTTGGACATATATTTAAACAAGATGAAGGAAGGAGTAGGTATTGAGTCAGAATGTTAAGGGACTTGAGGGAAAACAAACCAGATAGAAGAGGGGGAGAGGGTGGGAAGAAGGGGATGACAGAAAGAGAGACAAGGAATGGATAGAGCAACAGGGGTAGTTTTATATATTTAAGTCTTTTTTTTTTGTATTTAAAATAAATTAAATGTTTTGAAGAATTAAAAAAGATAATTTTGAATAAAACCACGATGATCTGAAAAACGAAATGGGACAAATTTGAAATAACGTCTCTCAGAAAACTTTCGCTCTCTTTTTCTTGTATATTTTTAAAGTAAGGAGTTGCACCTTTGTTTGGGATTAGTGTATTTGATGTCAATTAGTCAGTCTGAGTTCGTCTTACCCCGTCAATGAATGTGCAGGCGTTGAGAGTCTTTAGTTAGCTGGTTCGTGGATCCTTGCGTCCGCTGTGTAGCGTTTAGAAGATCTCTTAACATAGAGCTTGCAATAACTTGTTGGAACTAAAAGAAAATACAACAGTCTTAGGAACAAAGTAAAACAAGAAAACACCAATAGAAAAAAAAGAATTTTTAATTACAAATAATTTCATTAATTTAACAATATCATTTTTTTTTCCTTGTCAAAAGAAGTTTATTGAGTATACAATATTATAAAGATACATAAAGTAAGTTTACAAGGATCTATAAAGTAAGCTCATTGTTTTACAGTAGGGTTTATATAGGTAAATATCATGAAATTTCAAATATTAAACATTGGGTTCACGTAAACCTAAATTAAAGATATATATCATTTCCTTAGTTACTTTTGTAGGTATTTAAATGATTTATACCTACTATACATATTGTTTACAGGTAGAGTGTATATAGGTCAAATAAATTCTGATAATGAGCTTTAATCGTAAGGTGGAGAAAAGGAAAGAGAAAGAAGAAAAAGGGTAGAAAGGTAGAGGTATGGTCCACAAGTTTATTATTCTTTTTAGTTCTCTTTGAAGCCTTAGAATGGGTGTCTCTGTAAGTCATTTAATCTGTTACCATGGCAACAGGACAGAGTCATTGAAGTTTGACAGGAACTGTTGTTTTATCCAAGGATGCCAAAGTTTTTCAAATTTTGGAATTTAATTTTGATCGATGGCTACCATCTTAGCATGGGACATTGTATTATTCATTCTGTGAATTGTTTCTGCTAGTACCAATGTAGGAGATTTCCATGCCTTGGCCACTGTTTGTTTTGCAGCCGTTATTAGTTGGATCATAAGTTTGAATTGAGAGAGTGTTAACCATTCCGGTTTTAGATTAAGTAAAGTTATATATGGATCTGGTTGTATTATTTTTTTAAATATTTTAGATGCAATCACGAAGACTTCCTTCCAGAAGGTTTGGATTACTGGGCACATCCACCATATGTGTAAATGTGTGCCTATTTCTGGGCATCCTCGAAAACAAAGAGCTGAGGTATTAGGTGAATATTTTGCCACTCTAGCTGGTACAAGGTACCAGCGAGTTAGGACTTTATAATTTGTCTCCAGTGCTAAGATGTTGGGTGAAGATGACTTAGATGTGAGCCATATGTTAGACCAGTCCGTGTCTTCTAAAGTTCGTCCCAGGTCCTCCTCCCACCTCTGAATGTAAGAGGGTCTATTAAGATTTGCTACTCCATATAATTGATTATAAAGTGATGAAATTGTACCTTTAGCAAATGGATCTTTTGTACAGATTGATTCAAAAATGGATAATTGGGATAATGGTGTATCCCCCTTTAGGAATGGTGTATATAAATTTTTGATTTGGAGATATCTAAATATCTCAGAGTTTGGTAGATCATATTTTTCTCTAAGCGATGGGAATGAAAGGAATGATTTAGATGCTATAAAGTCGTTTAGTGTCTGAATGCCTGATGTTGTCCAAGCTTTAAAAGAATTTGGGTAGATCCATGCCGGATAAAAGGCCGGATTTCTGATAAAAGAAAGGAGAGGATTGTGTGGAGATTGTAACTGATATTTGGTTTTTAGTTTATCCCAGAGAGATAAGAAGTGTTTAGTTATGGGATTATGAATTTTAAAGCGGTCTTTCGGATCAAGCCATAATAAGTTTGATATTAATAGAGGGTCATTTTCTGAAGCCTCTATAAATACCCATAATGGGATTTCCTGTTTTGCATGGTATTTGGACAGACTGGCCAAATGTACTGCTCTGTAGTAGTTAGTAAAATTAGGGTATCCCAGGCCTCCTTTATTTTTGGGAAGATGTAGTGTGTGTATAGGTATACGTGGTTTAGAAGAGCCCCATATAAACGAAGTTGCTCTTTTTTGTACTATTCTCAAAAAATAGGAAGGAATTTGAATAGGGAGGACTCTGAATAGATAAAGCAATTTGGGTAGAATAGTCATTTTGATTGCATTAATCTTCCCTATCCAGGATAAAGGAAGTTGCAACCATTGTTTTATTAGATTTGTGATCTGTCTTAATACAGGAGGATAATTGGTTGAGAATAAGTCAGAATGAGATGCTGTTAAATGAATTCCAAGATATGGGATTGATTTTTCTGCCCATGTGAATGGGAGTGCAGCCCTAGCCGGGATCAATTCCATGTTTGTGAGTGAAATATTAAGCACTAGGCATTTTTTTAGGATTAATCATAAGGCCGGATAGGGCTGCAAATCCATCAAGAGCTGGTATTAAGTTAGGACCAGAGACCTGTGGTGATGATAGAAAAAGTAATATATCGTCTGCAAATATACATAATTTGTGTGTAATACCTCCTACTTCAATGCCAGTTATAGTTTGGTTTGTTCTGATGTATTGGGCCATGGGTTCGAGTATAAGGGCAAATAATAAGGGAGATAATGGGCAACCCTGTCGGGTACCTCTTTCGATATTAAAGGCATCAGATTTGTATCCAGCATATTTTATATAGGCTTTGGGTTTATTATATAATGCTTTGATCCATGTTAAAAAGTGGGGTCCAAAACCCCATTTTTGTAATGAATATTGCATATATTGCCAGGATACTGTGTCAAATGCCCTCTTAATATCGAGAGATAGAAAACAAAGGGATTTTCCGTTTTTTAGCAATATGTGCCAATAACACTGCCCTGCGTATATTATGGCCTGCCTGTCTATTTGGCATGAAGCCTACTTGATCTCTATGTATTAATTTTCCTATAATGCTATTGAGGCGTTTTGCTATTATTTTTGCTAATAATTTAATATCAAGGTTTAACAGAGAGATAGGCCGATAATTCACACAGGAAGTATCATCAGAAAGGGGTTTTGGGTTCATACAAACAATTGCCATTAGTGTTTCTTGCCGAAAAAAATGTCCATCTAGAAGTTTGTTAAAAGTTTCAGTGAGAATGGGAGAGAGTATTTCTGAGAATGTTTTATAGTATAAAGCCGAGTAGCCATCTGGGCCTGGTCTTTTGTTAAGTTTTAGGTCTTTTATGGCGTTAGCAACTTCATCTATAGTTATAGGCTCATCCAAACTGCTTTTTTGATTCTGAGATAACTCAGGTAAGGTTATTTTTGAGAAGAAGGATTCAGCCTCTGTAAGATTAAATTCATTGTTTGTCTTGCATAAAATTTCGAGATGTGAGTGAAATTTATGGACTATTTTAACTGGATTACAAGTGTAAACATTTTTTGATAATTTCAAACGTATTGGTTTGAAAGATTTGTTAGTTGAATTTAATGCCCGAGCCAAATATGTACCTGGTTTGTTTGTATTCATGTAGAAATTGTGTTTGGAGCGTTTGAGGGATTTATCAACTGACTCAGTGAGAAATAGATCGTATTCCAATCTAGATTTTTCCAGATGAGATTTTGTACTCTGAGATGGATTATCTTGGAATGATATGTAGGCTGCATTAAAATTGAGTTCTAGTTTTTTTGCTAGATTTTTGCATTCCCGTTTAAATAGTGCCATTTGTCTTTGTATTGTACCACGCAAGACAGGCTTATGAGCTTCCCACAGTGTTATTGGGGAGATGTCTGTTGTATTATTAATTGATATGTATTCCTTTAAAGCTTGTTCAATGGCCCTCTGATGTAGTGGGTGTTTGAGCATTATGTCCGGTAAGTACCACGTTGGGTCATGCGCTTTTGTTATGCCTGAGGCTATAGTAGTGTATACTGCATTATGGTCAGACCACGGAATCGGAATTATATCTGATGCAATAATTTCTGGTATCATTCCTATTGTTAGAAAAATATGATCTATTCTGGTGAAGGTTTGATGAGGGTGCGAGAAATAAGTGAATTTCTTTTTCATTGGGTTACTTTCTCTCCATGAATCTACCAGATTGTATTTGGAAAGAAGTTGAGAAAAAGGTAATCTAGAGGTTATTTTGGATGGTGTAAAAGGTGATTTATCTAGAAATGGGAGGAGGACCTGGTTCGAATCCCCACACATTATCACTTTTCCTATTTTGTGTGTATTAATCACTTGTAATATATGTGAGAGGAATGGTGTAGGTTGTGTGTTAGGAGCGTAGTAGGAAATCACCGTGATTGCTGTATCCATTATATAACCCATGAGTATCAGGTATCTACCTTCTGGGTCTTTAATTTCTGATGATAAGGTGAATGGTGTGGATCGGTGAAATGCAATTAGAGTTCCCCTTTGCTTGGTACAGGCAGAAGCCGTGTAAATTTGTTGATAAAAAGGAGAAATATATTTTGGAGTAGAATCTTTGGTGAAGTGTGTTTCTTGGAGGCATACTATGTGAGCCTTCTTGTTATGGAAAGTACGGAAGGCTTTGGTCCTTTTTTTAGGGACATTTATTCCCTGAACATTCAGGGAAAGTATATTCAGTGGTGCCATGGCAACAGATCAAATAGTTTTGACTTACTTTTTGTTATGCAGAGCTGACTGCGCAGATCAACCTATGTGGACTGAAGAGATGAAAAGATAGAAAAGAAACCAGTGAATTCTGGAGTAGAGAGTAAACAAAAAACATATGAGATTAGATGATACATTGTATAAATTATTTTTTGCAAGTAATCACAATTTACCCGTGAAAGAGAATAAATATCTCTCTCAGGGGAATAAGTGCCTTCGTCACACTCCCACATAATATGGTTGGGAGAATGAGGAGGGCTAATGGGGGTACACGGATCTTCCGCTTACAGGAGAGAAGTGCTATGTCAAAAGACATCAAAATGATGTTTCATTAATTGGAGTGCAGAATATAGTTTTTGTTGAAATTATTTATTCCAGGGTGGTTGTATATGGTTAGTCTTGCCCTAGGCTAAATAATTCAGTTAGAAAGGTACTGTTAATAACTTTGGTATTGATGAAGATAGTTTGAATTATTTTGGGATTTTAACCCTTTTAGAGTAAACAATTACATATTTTATTCATATGTAACTGTTTAGATATGTTAACTCATAAAATTGAGGTTGTATTGCTTCAGATTAGAATAAACAAAAACATAATTCTAGGAACTAGTTAGGTAATAATATATTTGTTTTAAGAAAAGAAAGAAAAAGCTTCCATTACTTCTGAATTATTGAATATATTTGTCCTAAAAAGTAATACATCTATTGTTATTACCTGATAATATATAACTGAACAAGAATTTCCTTATTTCACTTATATATTCTAAGTCTATATGAATCAGAAGTAATAAGAAATATAACTGGAATGTAACATGATCCCACACAGTGTGTGACTATCAGAATGCAGTTACATTCAGTTATAATTACAGGTTTTTTTATAGAGAACCATCTCTTAGTACAATAAATGAAGAGATATCAGGAATTAGGATGTCAGTCCATTGAATCTTCTTGGTCCATGGATGATGTGGCATAACGGCCTCTTTTGTGAGAATGATGATTCCCATTTTGTTCTGAAATTTTCTGGGTGCTACCTGAAGGTGAAGATGATGCCATTCTTCTGCGTGTGGGAGAGTTGCTGCTTGTGGGTTCTGTCAGATTTAATTTTAAAAGGGTCTGTTGTAGTTCATCTGCTGATCTGCTTCTGTAAATTGTACCTTGGTAGTTAAATCTGACTGAAAAAGGGGGCGTGGCTTGGCGCGCGGCTTGGATGGCAGCACATTAGAGGAGCTCCGTCAGACACACAGCCTGTTAGCCTGACACCCTTTCCAAGAACCTTCCATGCCGGCCAGGAAGCTACACGGCACCCCGCACACTCGTTCCCGCAAAGGGCTGACAACTTCCACAGCCAGGAATATCGTGGATTTGTTGAGACAAAAGCCGGAGGCTGAGAACGGCAAGGCCGAACCCAAGATGGCGCCGACGCAGCAGGCAGAGCTCCACGAGGAAGACCTCAGCGGTGAGTCAGACGTTAATGAAGACATTAACAGGGGGAAATCAAGACTCCACAAACCCCTCAGTTTTACTGCCGAAATCAAATCGGCCTTTTCAGCCGCCATAACCGATCTCAAAACGAATCTGGCTGTCCTCACTGAAAAACTAGCATCGGCGGAACATGCGGGGAAACAGAGAGATAAGGCCCTGGACAGGATGGACAAGATTGCTGTGTCCCATACCCAACACTTTATAGATGTAAACAGACACCTGGAAGACCTCAACAACAGAGGCAGGAGGAATAATATTAGGGTGAGAGGGATCCCCGAAACTGTGGAGGCAGATCAAATAGCCGCGGCTCTACAGAGGGTCTTTAATAGCCTACTGGAAAGGCAGGAGGAGACTGTGATTGATTTCATCAGGGCTCACAGAGCACTTAGGCCTAGAGGCCCCGACACTGCACCACCCCGGGACATCATTTGCTGCTTGCAAAGCTTTCAATTAAAGGAGGACATAATAAGCAAAGCGAGGAGGAATGAGAGGATCATTTTCAATGGAGAGAACATAATGCTATTCCAAGATCTATCCCAGATTACACTTAAAAACCGCAGGGCCTTTCGCCCACTACTGGACAAACTTCACGAAAAAGACCTCAGGTACACTTGGCGCTTCCCCTTTGCCCTCATTGTGGCGACAAATGGGCACCAGCACATCCTACGCACCCCATTGGATCTCCCCAATTTCTGTGCAGGTCTTGGCCTGGACCTAGTGGACTTACCAGATTGGTACGCTGAGTTTGCTTTACCACCACACAACAGGAGCCCATCCAGATCACCATTTTCCACGCCTGAAAAAAGGTCTTCCAAGAAAATGAAGTCAAGCAAAGCAGGAGGTTCCAAATTCAAAACACCGAATCCAAGAGCTCTTTGGGACTGTGAACACATGGAGGATTGATGCCAAGCTGTCCAGCCTATGATCCTCCACATCGATCAGAACAACTGTTTTGACGTCAAAGGGAGTTACTCATGCCCAATTTAACCTCCAATTTTTCTCCCCCCCTTTTTTTTTACTTTTTATTTTTTGTTTTCTTTTCTTAAGGTTCAGTATATTAGGGCATCGCCCCACTGACTTCCATGTTCTCAAAGCAGACATAGGCGTGCTTCCTGCACATATCTTGTACCACAATTTACTTCATGACGCTTAATCTTTAGTCTGAGTTATAGCAGTAATGTGACCCTCGCGGCGGAGGGGGCCAGCTTGGCCGTGACACTTTAGAGGTGGCGGTCGGCTGAGTCTTCACGCTGCTAGGGGGGCAGTGATAACGGGGCCTCTTGGCCCTCCTGTGTGGGTACGGAGAGGTTCCCTTATTCGACAGGGTGAATTAATCATATATATTTTACTTCAGTTATGAGAAGTATACCTTTTTTAGCCACAGGCTGTGTGTCCGTTGGAGGTTGGTTATGCCAGTTATATCCTTCATAAGTTTTCTGTTTAAACTTAACGGTTTGTTCTGTTTGACTTACACACCAGGCAGCCGCCTCCCCCTACCCCCGCAAGTGGTCTGCCATTGCATTAAGCTTTGCAGACGCACTACAGTTCTCTAGATAGGGCTCTATCTAGAGGTTGAATTTAATTCTTATTCTACTCGCTCCTCTTCCCACCTTCACTTCCTTGTTTTCTTATTTTCTGCTCTTTTTCTTCTTTTCTGTTTCTTTCCCCGCTTATCCCCCTTTTTTTTTTTTGTTTTGTTTTTGTCATTTAACTCGGGGGTTTTGACCACCCAGTACTTGACCTTAAGAACGCCTTAACTGACCACCGATATCTCTTTTTCAGATCAAAGAGTCCCGCACCGCTCCTGAGTCTGCACCATGGCTTACTCTTTTCTAGGGCGCAACCCCACAGTAATATCCCACAACATACAGGGATTGAATACTCCGGAAAAGAGATCTACATTACTTAGAGAAATTAAAAAAGGTAAGCCACATTTCATACTGCTACAGGAAACCCACTTTAAAACTGGTCATGTACCCAGGCTCACCGACTCGAACTTCCCAAGGGTTTTTAATGCCACAAATAACCTTGCTAAAACTAAAGGTGTCTCAATACTGGTCAGTAAAAATGCACCTTTTGACCTGACGGACCAACTGACAGACCCTGAGGGTAGATACATTTTTCTAAAAGGGCACTACAGCGGAACGCCCATCACATTAGCAAATGTGTACTTTCCAAACTCAGCCCATCTGCTATTCTGTAAACAGATGGTCCATAAGCTGCAGGAGTTTGCTACGGGGTGTCTGATACTGGGAGGAGACTTCAACATCCCTTTGAATCCCCTAACAGACACCTCCAATGGCAACACTAGCATTAGGTACCAAACCCTGAAAGGTATTAAATGTCTTCTCCATAAACTGGGATTGGTAGACTCTTGGAGATTCCTCAACCCTCAGGGACGTGACTATACGTTTTACTCAGCACCCCACAAAAAATATACACGGATAGACTATCTGTTTATAGCTCAGAAGGACCTTCCTGTTCTTTCTGAGGCTTGCATAGGCACCCAATCCTTCTCTGATCACGCTCCAGTGGCAGTAACGCTAGACCTGACAAGATCCCCAAAAAAAGACCCAGATTTGGAGACTCAACTCCTCGATACTCTCGGACCCCACCCTCCTACCCAAACTCAAAGAGGCCCTGTCAAATTTTTTCACCCAGAATAACACCCCAGGGATGGACCCACTAATGGTTTGGGAGGCTCACAAATGTACACTAAGAGGGGAATTGATCTCGATGGGTGCTAGAAGGAAAAAAGAGAGAGAAAGGGAAATCAAAACTCTAATAAGCTGTATCCATAAGCTAGAATCCCAACACAAACAATCTCTTGCTGTGGATACAGCCACAGAATTACTAGTAGCCATGAAACAACTTCAGACACTTTTTGATACTAAAGCCAAACGGTTTTTATTTTTTAGGAAAAAAATCTATTACGAGGGGGGCAACAAACCGGGCAAGACATTGGCAAGGGCGTTACGAGTACACACCCAAAATAATAACATTACAGGCATAAGACAGAAAAAAAATGGGACACTAGATGTCGCCACAGAGGAGATTGCTAAACATTTTCATACATTTTATTCAAATCTCTACAATTTACCGCCACAACACAAACAACCGGGTATGGACGGTAATAGATCACAAGTAATCGAAGACTATCTTAGCAAGAGTGCTCTTCCATCTCTTGACACCACGGAAGCTAACACCCTTGAAGACACAATAACCACGACTGAAATTAGAATGGCCATTAAGAATTTGAAGCTAGGCAAGAGTCCTGGCCCAGATGGGTATACGGCTATCTACTACAAAACATTTACAGACTTGTTGACAGACCCTTTGGCGGTGGCCTTGAACTCCTTGTCCGAACCCAGATCCACTACTCCAGACTTACTTTCAGCCTATATAACAGTAATACCGAAGACAGGTAAGGACCCCTCCGATTGTGACAGTTACTGTCCTATTTCCTTACTGAATCTGGACGTGAAAATTTTTGCAAGGATACTTGCTGACAGACTGAGACCCTTTCTCCGAAAAAAAATTGGCCCGGAACAGGTGGGCTTCATGCCCGACCGTGAAGCCAAAGACAATGTCACCAAAGCCCTCCTACTAATTCACCAAATGGGGTCCAGCGGATCTGAGGGCCTTCTCCTATCCACGGATGCGGAGAAGGCCTCCCACCGCATGGCTTGGGACTACATGCTGTCTACTTGTAGACATATTGGATTGGGTGATAGGATGTTGGCTTGGATCTCCGCACTCTATCATAATCCTTCGGCTAGACTGAAAATAAACGGCACTCTTTCGGATCAGGTACATATAGCGAATGGTACAAGACAAGGCTGCCCCCTTTCACCACTCTTATTCATTTTAACTCTAGAGCCATTTATTAGACAGGTCAATGCAAATAATTTGGTCGAGGGATTTCGGGAGGGGGGGGCGGGAGTTCAAGGTGGCCGCCTATGCCGATGATTTGTTATTTTTCATGTCTAGGCCCCACACTACTCTCCCTAATCTTATGAAAGCCTTTGAACATTATAGCTATGTCTCTAATCTAAAGATAAACTATTCCAAATCCGAAGCCATGAACATATCCCTCCCCAACCATTCACTCACATCGGTGATAGAGAACTCGCCCTTTAAATGGGACCACAAAAAACTGAAATATTTGGGGGTGTTTTTAACACCTCAATTATCGACAATATACGATCAAAATTTTCCTCCTCTCTTAAAATCTATTGAAACGGACTTACGCAAATGGCACGCTGGAACCTTCTCCTGGTTTGCAAGGGCAGCAATCATTAAAATGACAGTCCTTCCCAGGCTCCTTTATCTTATGCGCACTTTACCGATTAAACTTCCACCCAACATGTTCAGGACACTGAGAACCATGTTTTTGAAATTTATATGGGCACAAAAAAATCCAAGAATCAAACTTGAAACACTGCAGAAAGCGAAGACTCTGGGAGGGTTAGGAGTACCCAACTTACAGGGCTACTACAAAGCATCTCACGTAACAAGGGTCATTGACTGGCACTGTCACAGGGATTCCAAAGACTGGGTGAAATTGGAAATGGACCTTCAAGCCTTCCCTCTTACCTTTGCACCTTGGCGACCTTGGCTTTCATACACTGACGACCTGAAGCAATACCCCTTAATGGGTACCACTCTGAAAGTGATCTATGAGATACCCGCTGACACGGGAGTTACATCCGCCTTGGGTCCACTTACCTCACTGAGGGATAACCCAGATTTCATCCCAGGGGTGGGCAACCCTCACCTCAGATCCTCTCACAGTGACAGACCTCTTTTAGCAAGAGATTGTTACCACCAAGCCAAAATGAAAGACTTTCAGACACTTAAACAAAATGACAATGTGACTGACTTGCCCTTTTGGACATACCTCCAAGTTAGAAGTTATGTAAGCACTAACCACAAGGTGGGAGACTTTTCTAGGCCTTTGACGGACTTCGAGTCGGTGTGCCTTAGGGGAGAGCCAATACGTGGGGCTACTTCAATTATTTATGCGTGGCTACAGAACACGAAAACACCCATGGATGACAGACTCAGAGAGCGGTGGTCAGAAGCCTTACAGGTAAACATAACCCCGAAACAGTGGAGGAACGCTTGCATCTTATCACACAAGTGCTCTATCAGCACCAAAGTGCAAGAGACAGCTTTCAAACTCTTGACTCAGTGGTACCTAACTGCAACAAAATTAAATAAGATCTTCCCCCAGACATCAGATCGATGCTGGAGGTGTATGGGAGAGAGTGGAACTTTGCTACACATATGGTGGCATTGCCCCCTGATTGCCCATTTTTGGGACAGTGTACGAGAATATATCAAAAAAATCACTGAGACCACTCTACCTTTAGACGCAGCTTGTTGCCTGCTGCATATTTCAAGCTGGCCTCTGAGGAGATACAAGCGTTCGCTCACAAAACATTTACTGAATGCGGCCAAGTCCCTCATCCCAATTTTTTGGAAATCAACTCACGTACCAACAACTAAGGAATGGCTAAACAGGGTCACAGAATTTTATGAAATGGAAGACACTTTGGCGCAAGCAAACGAACAAGTTGAAAACTTTCTTGATACATGGCGCCCATGGAACGTATTTAAATACTCCCAAGCATTTTCCGACATTTTCTGTGCTCAGGTTTAGGCGATAAGCCAAATTAGTTTTAGATATGGCCTAACAGTAGAACTGTGCTGGATTACACACTTGGTCGACGTGGGTGGTCGAGGTCAACTAGGATCATTCAAGATCATTCTCTCTTCTTTTTTGAATAAACACAAACTTCACTTCTCATACTTCACATAGGGTTTTGGTTTTCGTTTACCCTTCTTTCACATGTATACTTTATTTTCTCCCCTCTTTTCATCTCTTTGATCTATTCAGAGGGTCAATTGCAATATCGCATATAATATTATTAAAGGCCTAGGCGAAAGGGGTTGTGACATTGAACAGGCTTACTCTTGAGATGATATGGTTCATGTAAACGACACAACCGATATTACAATGTTTAATTTTTGAATATTCTGAATCAACATTGCATAAACAAATGTAAACTGCGGCCGTTTTACTGAAACTTATGTTCGATCAGAAGCATTTTCTTTTTTGTTATTGTACTCTCTGATCTGTATTGTCTACTTAATACTTCTGTAATAAACTTCTTTAATGGAAAAAAAAAAAAATCTGACTGAAAAGGGGAAGCCCCATTGATACATAATGTTGTGGCGTTGCAGTTCCATTAGTTGGGGTTTCATGGATCGTCTTTTAGTAATAGTAAGTTGGGATAGGTCAGCAAAAATTTGATAATTGTGTCCTTGAAAATTAAGTTCCTTTTTTTCTCTTGCAGCAATTAGTATTTGTTCTTTCGTTCTGTAATAATGAAATTTTGTGATTATATCACGTGGGGGTCCATCTTTCTTTTTGGCTGTGAGGGCTCTGTGTACTCTGTCCAGTTCTAAACGTTCAATAGGGATTTCTGGCTTTAGTTCTTGTAATAGAGCAGTAATAGTAGATTGCAGGTCTGTCACAGTTTCAGGTATTCCCCTTATGCGCAAGTTTGAACGTCTGGCTCTATTTTCGTAATCTTCAAGCTTAGTTTGAAGTATTAAATTCTCTTCTTTTAATTGTTCCAATTCTGTTATATTTTCTTGGGTTGTAATTTCAATTTCATCCATTTTTATTTCTAAGGCTGCGGTGCGGTTTCCCAGCTCTCTTATTTCTTTGGTTAGGCTTTTTGTTATTTGGTCTGAGGTTTGTTTTAAAGCTTTATGAAGCATCTTTTCAAATTGTAATAATATTACTGGGGATGCTGAGGAGGCTTGTGGAGAAGTTTGTGAGAGGATTTGTTCTGTATCTGACTCAAATGGAGAGTCTTGCTGTGACATTTTCTGTCTGTGAGAGCGCCCTGATGCTGTATCTTGTGAGGTGACTGGAGCTGCTTTAGTTGCAGTGAGTGCCTGTGAGCTCTTTGTGAGGTGATTTTTATTTCTGCCACGGTTTCCTCCCAGTACCATATTTCCTGCCCAAACTTTCACAGTTTGTTCCCTGGGGCAAAAAGGTTCAAATGGATACCTTTAGAGCCTGCAGGCTCCGCTTTGTCCTTCTCTTCTCTCCTCAGCAGTGTGGAGCTCTAACAATGCATGTCTGCTCTGCTAGGCTCCGCCCATCTCCCCCCATATCATTTTTTTTAAAATTGCATTCAGTATTTAACCACTTGCCGACCTCCTCACGATGATATACATCAGCAGAATGGCACCTGTACGTGATCTGCCTCCCGCAGGCGGGGGGTCCAATCGGACCCCCCCCATGCCCGAGGCGGTCAGCTTGTGTCTGGGAGCGATGAGAGGCGAGGGGGAGACCATCCATTCGTGGCCCCCCCTCGTAATTGCTCCCAGCCAATCAGCTTCTTCCTCTGCTGCTGTATACTAAACAGCAGCAAAGGAAATGATGTCATCTCTCCTCGGCTCGATATTTTCCGGCGCCGAGGGGAGAAGACTTCACTGTGAGTGCACAACACATACACACACTGTAGAACATGCCAGGCACACAATACACCCCCGATCCCCCCCGATAACCCCCCAATCACCCCTCCCCCCCGTCACACTGACACCAAGCAGGTTTTTTTTTTCTGATTACTGCATTGGTGTCAGTTTGTGACAGTTAGTGTGGTAGGGCAGTTAGTATTAGCCCCCTTTAGGTCTAGGATACCCCCCTAACCCCCCCTAATAAAGTTTTAACCCCTTGATCACCCCCCATCACCAGTGTCACTAAGTGATAATTTTTCTGATCCCTGTATTAGTGTCGCTGGTGACGC
Organism: Lithobates clamitans; assembly: GCA_037952925.1. NCBI lineage: Eukaryota > Metazoa > Chordata > Amphibia > Anura > Ranidae > Lithobates > Lithobates clamitans. Next base: position 412,725 of record JBBGZY010002081.1, on the reverse strand, counting down.
TAGTTAGGGAGGTAAATATATAGGTTCGCCGTCAGTGTTTTATAGCGTCAGGGAACCCCATATACTACCTAATAAATGTTTTAACCCCTTGATTGCCCCCTAGTTAACCCTCTTACCACTGATCACCTTATAACCGTTACGGGTGACTCTGGTTGGTTAGTTTATTTTTTATAGTGTCAGGGCACCCGCCGTTTATTACCTAATAAAGGTTTAGCCCCCTGATCGCCCGGCGGTGATATGCGTCACCCCAGGCAGCGTCAGATTAGCGCCAGTACCGCTAACACCCACGCACGCAGCATACGCCTCCCTTAGTGGTATAGTATCTGAACGGATCAATATCTGATCCGATCAGATCTATACTAGCGTCCCCAGCAGTTTAGGGTTCCCAAAAATGCAGTGTTAGCAGGATCATCCCAGATTCCTGCTAGCACCTGCGTTTTGCCCCTCCGCCCGGCCCAGCCCAACCCACCCAAGTGCAGTATCGATCGATCACTGTCACTTACAAAACACTAAATGCATAAATGCAGCGTTCACAGAGTCAGGCCTGATCCCTGCGATCGCTAACAGTTTTTTTGGTAGCATTTTGGTAAACTGGCAAGCACCAGCCCCAGGCAGCGTCAGGTTAGTGCCAGTACCACTAACACCCACGCACGCACCATACACCTCCCTTAGTGGTATAGTATCTGAACAGATCAATATCTGATCTGATCAGATCTATAGTAGCATCCCCAGCAGTTTAGAGTTGCCAAAAATGCTGTGTTAGCGGGATCAGCCCAGATACCTGTTAGCACCTGCGTTTTGCCCCTCCACCCGGCCCAGCCCAGCCCACCCAAGTGCAGTATCGATCGATCGCTGTCACTTACAAAACACTAAACGCATAACTGCAGTGTTCGCAGAGTCAGGCCTGATCCCTGCGATCGCTAACAGTTTTTTTTTTGGTAGCGTTTTGGTGAAGTGGCAAGCACCAGCGGCCTAGTACACCCCGATCGTAGTCAAACCAGCACTGCAGTAGCACTTGGTGACGTGGCGAGTCCCATAAGTGCAGTTCAAGCTGGTGAGGTGGCAAGCACAAGTAGTTCCTGCTGCCACCAAGAAGACAAACACAGGCCTGTTGTGCCCATAGTGCCCTTCCTGCTGCATTCGCCAATCCTAATTGGGAACCCACCGCTTCTGCAGCACCCGTACTTCCCCCATTCACCTCCCCAACCAAATGCAGTTGGCTGCATGAGAGGCATTTTTATGTCCTCCCGAGTACCCCTACCCAACGAATCCCCCCAAAAAAGATGAGTCTGCAGCAAGTGCGGATATAGGCGTGACTCCCGCTATTATTGTCCCTCCTGTCCTGACAATCCTGGTCTTTGCATTGGTGAATGTTTTGAACGCTACCATACACTAGTTGAGTATTAGCGTAGGGTACAGCATTGAACAGACTAGACACACTTTCACAGGGTCTCCCAAGATGCCATCGCATTTTGAGAGACCTGAACCTGGAACCAGTTACAATTATAAGAGTTAGTTACAAAAAAAAGTGTAAACAAAAAACAAAACAAAACAATATATAAAATAAAAAAAAATAGTTGTAGTTTCATTGTTCTCTCTCTCTCTATTTTCTCTCTATTGTTCTGTTCTTTTTTATTGTATTCTATTCTTCATTGTTTTATCGTTATTGTTATTATGTTTTATCATGTTTGCTTTTCAGGTATGCAATTTTTTATAATTTACCGTTTACTGTGTTTTATTGTTACCCATTTTTTTGTCTTCAGGTACGCAATTCACAACTTTGAGTGGTTATACCAGAATGATGCCTGCAGGTTTAGGTATCATCTTGTTATCATTCTTTTCAGCCAGCGGTTGGCTTTCATGTAAAAGCAATCCTAGTGGATAATTAGCCTCTAGACTGCTTTTACAAGCAGTGGGAGGGAATGCCCCCCCCACCATCTTCCGTGTTTTTCTCTGGCTCTCCTGTCTCAACAGGGAACCTGAGAATGCAGCCGGTGATTCAGCCAGCTGACCATAGAGCTGGTCAGAGACCAGAGTGGCTCCAAACATCTCTATGGCCTAAGAAACCAGAAGCTATGAGCATTTGATGACTTAGATTTCGCCGGATGTAAACAGCGCCATTGGGAAATTAGGAAAGCATTTTATCACACCGATCTTGGTGTGGTCAGATGCTTTGAGGGCAGAAGAGAGATCTAGGGTCTAATAGACCCCAATTTTTTCAAAAAAGAGTACCTGTCACTACCTATTGCTATCATAGAGGATATTTACATTCCCTGAGATAACAATAAAAATGATAAAAAAAATGAAAGGAACAGTTTAAAAATAAGATAAAAAAGCAAAAAAATAATAAAGAAAAAAAAAGCACCCCTGTCCCCCCTGCTCTCGCGCTAAGGCGAACGCAAGCGTCAGTCTGGCATCAAAGGTAAACAGCAATTGCACCATGCATGTGAGGTATCACCTCGAAGGTCAGATCGAGGGTAGTAATTTTAGCAGTAGACCTCCTCTGTAAATCTAAAGTGGTAACCTGTAAAGGCTTTTAAAGGCTTTTAAAAATGTATTTATTTTGTTGCCACTGCACGTTTGTGCGCAATTTTAAAGCATGTCATGTTTGGTATCCATGTACTCGGCCTAAGATCATCTTTTTTATTTTAATCAAACATTTGGGCAATATAGTGTGTTTTAGTGCATTAAAATTTAAAAAAAGTGTGTTTTTTCCCCCAAAAATGCGTTTGAAAAATCGCTGCGCAAATACTGTGTGAAAAAAAAAAAAATGAAACACCCACCATTTTAATCTGTAGGGCATTTGCTTTAAAAAAAATATAATGTTTGGGGGTTCAAATTACTTTTCTTGCAAAAAAAATAATTTTTTCATATAAACAAAAAGTGTCAGAAAGGGCTTTGTCTTCAAGTGGTTAGAAGAGTGGGTAATGTGTGACATAAGCTTCTAAATGTTGTTTCAGTTCAAACCCCCCCAAATGACCACATTTTGGAAAGTAGACACCCCAAGCTATTTGCTAAGAGGCATGTCGAGTCCATGGAATATTTTATATTGTGACACAAGTTGCGGGAAAAAGACAATTTTTTTTTTTTTTGCACAAAGTTGTCACCAAATGATATATTGCTCAAACATGCCATGGGAATATGTGAAATTACACCCCAAAATACATTATGTTGCTTCTCCTGAGTACGGGGATACCACATGTGTGAGACTTTTTGGGAGCCTAGCCGCGCACGGGACCCCGAAAACCAAGCACCGCCTTCAGGCTAATACTCACCATGCCTCTCAGCAAATAGCTTGGGGTGTCTGCTTTCCAAAATGGGGTCATTTTGGGGGGTTTTGTGCCACCTGGGCATTCCATGGCCTCCGAAACTGTGATAGGTAGTGAGGAGTGAAATCAAAAATTTACGCCCTTAGAAATCCTGAAGGCGGTGATTGGTTTTCGGGGCCCCGTACGCGGCTAGGCTCCCAAAAATCCTCATACTCAGGAGAAGCAACTGAATGTATTTTGGGGTGCAATTCCACATATGCCCATGGCCTGTGTGAGCAATATATCATTTAGTGACAACTTTTTGTAATTTTTTTTTTTGTCATTATTCAATCACTTGGGACAAAAAAAATAATATTCAATGGGCTCAACATGCCTCTTAGCAATTTCCTTGGGGTGTCTACTTTCCAAAATGGGGTCATTTGGGGGTGGGGGGTTGTACTGCCCTGCCATTTTAGCACCTCAAGAAATGACATAGACAGTCATAAACTAAAAGCTGTGTAAATTCCAGAAAATGTACCCTAGTTTGTAGACGCTATAACTTTTGTGCAAACCAATAAATATACGCTTATTGACATTTTTTTTACCAAAGACATGTGGCCGAAAACATTTTGGCCTAAATGTATGACTAAAATTGAGTTTTTATTGAATTTTTTTTATAACAAAAAGTAGAAAATGTCATTTTTTTCAAAATTTTCGGTCTTTTTCCGTTTATAGCGCAAAAATTAAAACCGCAGAGGTGATCAAATAACATCAAAAGAAAGCTCCATTTGTGGGAAGAAAAGCACGCAAATTTCATTTGGGTACAGCATTGCATGACCGCGCAATTAGCAGTTAAAGCGACGCAGTGCCAAATTGTATAAAGTGCTCTGGTCAGGAAGGGGGTAAATCCTTCCGGGGCTGAAGTGGTTCATTATAAATTCATACACTATTACAGCCACTTTTGCTCAACATGTTTCGCTCTGCAAGAGCTTCTTCAGGAGATTTTTAATGCTGCGTGAAGTTTAATACTGTGAAGAGAATACATAATATTACTGTCAGGAAAGGTTTCAGCTGCTGGTGGCACTGTCGGTTCTTTAGATCGCAGTACCAGTGTCTTCCAGCGGGCGTCTCCTAGCAGTCTGGAGATGTCAAAGGTTTCACCTGCTGCTGGCACTGTTAGATCTTTGGGCCACAGTACTGGTTTCCACCAGCAGGTGTTTCCTTGCAGTGTGGTGCCATCATCATCTCCTGCGACCAGACGTCACCTGAGGCTAATTGCAAGAGATGTGTAGTTATACCCGGCAAGCACTCACACACTTGCCTTGGTATTGTCCTTGAGCCCTGACCTGTACCTGTGATCCTTTGAACCTGAACCTGTTCCTGTACCCCTGCCCTGCAGCCTGAGCCAGTCCGCCTTCTCCCTGTCTTGTCTTGCTCCATGCCCCATCTGTTGGATCTCCCGTGTATGACCCTGGCCTGGCTACGTTTACGATTTGGGTAAATGTAAATTCCTTATCTGCTGTAAATATATTTAGTTTAGACTGTTATTATTTGTGGGTCACTGTGTGGTTGGTTGATTGCTGTACACAGTTTGGAATTGGAGGTGCGTTTAATCTGTATTCGCTTATCTTTAATAAACTACATTATTCACTTTATATGTGTTTGGTTCCCTCTGTTGCAGTCCACACAGTTCTGGTCGCACCTGTTCATGACAATTACCAATCATGGATAACATTAAAACATCATTACAAATTCAGTTTCAATAATAAAAATAAAATGATAAATGGTAAATTTTACATTTCAAAAATCATTATCAGGTTGAGAGAAAATACAGAAGTGTGTGTGGAACTAAGCGCACTCTAAAAACTTGCGATTCCTTTTTGAAATCTGAGCCAGGATCTAACCTGCTGATTTTAGGGTTCGCATATAACAATATTTAAACGTCAGTTAGATCTTCCAGAGTGTGGTGGTCAAAGCAGTTATAATAGGGCATTATGTGCTTAATCTGGACTTGTAATCCTGCTGGAGGTGTAGGAGCGGACTCGTGTAAGGTTTGCTTCTCATCTTCCTCCTGAGTTAAGATTTTCCACTTCTCCAGTAGCCGTATTCCTTCCTCTAACGTAGTTACCAGGAAGTCTTGCTCCCCTTTGATTATTATCAGGTTGGCTGGGTAATTCCAGCGATATGGTATGTTGTGGTTTCTGAGTGGTTTAATTATGGTCATGAGGTTGTGTCTCCTTTGAATGGTGTGGGCGGATAGATCAGCGAAAAAAAATAAACCCTGCATGCATTTGGGGAGGTGTTCAGCCCTTCTTGTGATGTACATTAGTTTTTCTTTTACCCTGTAATAGTGAATTTTAGCAATGGTATCCCTAGGTAGCTTTGCAGGGCTATGTTGTGCTTTAGGAGGTCTATGTATGCGATCTATTACCAGATCTTTCAAGGGTAATTCAGGGAGAGCTTCTTTCATTATGTTGGTTAAGAAAGCTGTTAGTTCTGACGGTTTGACCATCTCTGGGATTCCTATTTTAATGTTGTTCCTTCTGGAATGGTCCTCGAGGTCGGCGACTTTTGCTTTTAGCTACATGATGTCATACTTGTGCTTATTATGCGCTTCGACCATGGTATTAAAAGTTTCAGTGAATTCCCCCATTTTGCTTTCTATGTGGGTTACTCTTTCACTAACTTCAGAGACTTCTGACTTGCATTGTTTCATAAGCTGCAGGATATCTGTGTGAATAGCACTCCTGAGGGACACCAGCATATCTTTTAGCATAGAGTCCATGACAGGCTGATTATTTGTTGGAAAGGCAGCTTTTGCATCATGAAATTCTAATGTGTCATCTAGTGCATTGCACGTATCTTTCTCCTCATTAGCAGCTGGGGTGTGCTGTGTCATCCTCTGCTTAGCTTTGAAAGGGCTGTTAGAACTAAAGGATGATTGTGAGCTTGCCTATCCCTGGTTGTGCTGTGTGTGGAGATTGTGTTCTGTCCCCGAGCCATGCTTAGCTTTCTGGGTGTGAGCAGAGAGATCCCAGGATACCACCAGCGCCAACTTGGCGCTGGTGGCTGGCTAGTGTGAAGAAGTACATCATCTAACCGGGTTTGTTTCTCTCTTTCCTCTTCCTCAGCATGCTCTTTGAGTGTCCCTGACCTTCAGGCATGTGAAACCGCTGTTTAAATGTGCCCTCTATACTGTGAGAAGCTCCGGAAGATCTGTGTGGCAGGGAGCTATGGTTTTACGCAGCCATACTCCTCGCTAGCTGGCTCCGCCCCCAATGCTAAAACATTTAATGTGAACAGTAGGGATGAGTCGAACACCCTCCGGTTAGGTTCGCACCAGAACTTGTGAACAGGCAAAAAATTTGGACGAACGCGCGAACACCGTTAAAGTCTATGGGACACGAACATGAAATATCAAAAGTGCTCATTTTAAAGGCTTATATGCAAGTTTTTGCCATAAAAGTGTTTGGGGACCTGGGTCCTGCCCTTGGGGACATGAATCAATGCAAAAAAAAATGTTTTAAAAAACGCCATTTTTTTAGGAGCAATGATTTTAATAATGCTTATAGTGAAACAATAAAAATGAAATATTCCTGCCATTTTTTTTAATGAGTTTTATCTATATTGCCGGAACCCGACAATACATTACAGCCGCAAGCAGTTTTAAATGACTTTTTTTCCTTTAAAAATGTCATTTTTCTGTTGTACTGAGGGGAGCCCTTCTCCCACAGCAGATAAAAGTGATCTTGTGGCAAATCTACCGCAGAGACCACTTTTATCTGAAAACACCCAAATTTTTTTGTGGTAGACCAAAATCTATGATTCTTCTAGGATAGGTTTGGGAAGTTTAAAACTTAGGTTTTGCAAAGTTTCAAGACAATTTATTAAAATTTAGACACATTATGGTACATTAGGCTCTGTTTACACTAAGCCACATGTTTTGGGATTGCAAAATATAGCTTAGTGTGAAAACGGCTTTGTTCCAGTCTTCTGAATGTAAACACGGAAGCAATGTCACAACGTCTCTTGCTGTTTACTCGGCTGCCAATGGCGCTGGATTTAGAAAAATTTACAGTATTCAAAATCACAGTTTTTAGTAATCTGAATACTTTGAAGTGCAAAGGAGGGATTGGAGGTCTTTTAGACCCCCGATCCCTCCATAAAGAGTACCTGTCACCACCTATAACTGTCACAAGGAATGTTTACATTCCTTGTGACAGCAATAAAAGTGATCATTTTTTTAAAAAAACACAATTTAATGTTATAAAAATAAATAAAAAATAAGAAAAAAAAAATTTAAAGCACCCCCATCCCCGCGAGCTTGCGCAGCAAAGAAAACGCATACAGAAGTCGTGTCCGCATATGTAAACAGTGTTCAAATCACACATGTGAGGTATCGCCATGATCGTCAGAGCGAAAGCAATAATTCTAGCACTAGACCTCCTCTGCAACTCTAACCTGGTAACCATAAAAAAATTTAAAGCTTCGCCTATGGAGATTTTTAGGTACCGTAGTTTGTCGCCATTCCACAAGTGCGTGCAATTAAAGCGTGACATGTTTGGTATCTATTTACTCAGGATATATCATCATCTTTCACATTATACAAAAAAAATGGGCTAACTTTACTGTCTTGTTTTTTTAAAACTCATGAAAGTGTCCCTTTTCCCAAAAAGTTGCATGCACAAATACCATTTGACATAAAATATTGCAGCAATCACCATTTTATTCTTTAGATTCTCTGCTAAAAATATATATATATATATATATATATATAATGTTTGGGGGTTCTAAGTAATTTTCTAGCAAAAAATATGGATTTTTAACTTGTAAACACCAAATGTCAGAAATAGGCTTAGACATGCAAGGGTTAAGCTTGTTAGCCCCTACCACCTTTTGTGTAGTAGCCGTAGTGTGGGACAGCCAATGAGGGAATATTATGCATGTGTGTGTCTCACCAGCCAATCACTAGGGGTTTCTTGGCCAGTGGTGCATGCTGGGGAAGTGCATATATACTTGGGAGAATTGCCATGTGCTCAGTCTTCGTACAGCCTACATCCAGGCTTGTCCTTGAGATAGGAATGCTCAAGTGTGGGAAAAGTTTGACTAAGCCTAGAAGAGGCCTCACATGCTGATTGAGGAGAACCAGAGATGCTGGATGGCTATGAGGTACTGTTACTGGAAATGACCTAAGGAGCAAGTCTGGTGTCTCTCCTACTGAAGATCTTACGTCTATCCCTATTCAGCTGTTGCTCTAATACCCAGTGCCAGCCTGTTCTCCTATTGATTCTGCACTGTGGAATACTAAAAAAAGGGACTGTTGAGTCTGGAGTTCTATTCTAATCTAGTTTTGCCATGGATGTTCTCGGCTCTATACCTTCTCTGTCAGAGTTCTCCAATAAAGCATTAAAAAATGTACTTTAAAATGACTGGCGCCAAACTTTTCTTTGATCACACAGCCCTTCACTGGCCTAGGATCTGCCCAAGATCGAAATGTCAGCCTTCTCTGCCTTTGGGTGTCCATGCTATGCCTCTGGGGGTCAGGGGGTGCTGTACTTGGTTTTTTGGGAGTTTAATGTGGCTTAATGTACAAAAAGGAACTTGGATGTTATCCAATTTCCCTACAATTCACACAATAGAAGACTGTATCTATGTCAGCATATTCTAAAAATCTCAGGTTGTTTGGTAAAACAGACCAAAGCTTATTCACTTGTAGGGATGAGCCGAACAACCCCCGGTTTGGTTCGCACCAGAACCTGCGAACGGACCGAAAATTTGCACAAACGTTAGAACCCCATTGAAGTTTATGGTACTCAAACGTTTGAAATCAAAAGTGCTCCTTTTAAAGGCTAATTTGCATGGTATTTTCCTAAAAAGGGTTTGGGGACCCGGGTCCTGCCCCAGGAGACATGTATCAATGCAAAAAAAACTGTTAAAAACTGCCGTTTTTTCAGGAGCAGTGATTTTATTGATGCTTAAAGTAAACAAAAAAAAGTGAAATATTCCTTTAAATATCGTACCTGGGGGGTGTCTATAGTATGCCTGTAAAGTGGCGCGTGTTTCCCGTGCTTAGAACAGTCCCTGCACAAAATGTCATTTTTAAAGGAAAAAATGTCATTTAAAACTGCTTGCGGCTTTAATGTAATGTCAGGTCCTGGCAATATGGATGAAAATCAGTGAGACAAATGGCATGGCTACCCCCAAGTCCATTACCAGGCCCTTTGGGTCTTTTATGGATATTAAGGGGAACCCCGCACCCAAATTAAAAAAAGGAAAGGTGTGGGGCCCCCAGGCCCTATATACTCTGAACAGCAGTATACAGGCGGTGCAAACAAGACAGGGACTGTAGGTTTGTTGTTAAGTAGAATCTGTTTGGAATTTTGAACGGGTACATTTTTAACGCGTTTAGCTCCAGCCAAAAAATCTTTAAGCTTTTTGGAAACCATAGGGAAGGGTTATCACCCCTGTGACATTTGTTTTGCTGTCTGTGATCCTCTTCAGAAGATTTCACCTCACTTTTTGTCCAAATGACAAATGTTTTTTGAAAATTTGGGTTTTTTTGTGAAACAAGGATTGGTGATAAAGCATCAGTGGAAAGGCCACAACATTGTAAGCCCTCACAGGGCCCTGCTGTGAAATATTAGATCAAGAATTGTAATTACATGCCCCTGTTGAACAGGGGCAGAAAAATTGGGCCTTTGGTGGTGGTGGTGGTGCTGGTGCCACAACACTGTAAGTCCTCACAGATACTCTTGGTGGGCGTAGAAACGGGCTCTGCTGTGAAATATTAGATCATGAATTCTAATTACATGTCCCTGTTGAACAGGGGCAGAAAAATTGGGCCTTAGGCACTGGTGCTGGTGCCACAACACTGCAACCCCTCACAGATACTCTAGCTGGAGCGCAGGAACTAGCCCTGCTGCAAAGAATTGCATGAAAAATTGTAATTACATGCCCCTGTTAAACAGGGGCTGAAAAATTGGGCCTTAGGCACTGGTGGCGGGACTGGCGGCACCCAGAACCAAAAATGTTCTTACAAGCTATCATCATTGAGGAGGAAGAGGATATTTACTCAGTATAACAGGATAGTCACTCAGCATCAGCATAGGCAGTCTTTGAAGGGATCTGACATTTTAAAAACATTTATTCGGTTACATCAGCATCAGGTGCTTGGTAGCTGGTGGTGATCCAAGACTGATTCATTTTTATGAAGGTCAGTCGATCGACCGAGTCGGTGGACAGACGCACCCTGTGATCGGTTACAAAGCCTCCAGCAGCACTGAATGTGCGTTACGAAAGAACACTGGATGCAGGACAGGCCAGTAGCTCAATTGAATACTGTGCAAGCTCTGGCCAGTGATCCATCCTCAAGTCCCAGTAACCTAGAGGATTTTCGGTGGGAAAGGTGTCCAAGTCAGATCTTGCCCCTAGGTATTCCTGTACCATGTAAAACAGACGCTGGCGATGGTTGCTGGAACCGATCATACCTTGGGGCTGTGGACTAAAAAATTGTCTGAACGCATCGGTCAGACGGCCACCTTCTCCACCGCTCCTTCTTTGACTGACCGAAGCCTCAGCAACATGTTGTCCAGAAACAGGAGTTTGTAACCTCCCAGTCTCTGGGAACGCGTTGCACAGACCTTTCTGCAAGGCCTCCCAAAGATGTTTCATCCTCTGCTCCCTCTGCGACAGCAAGATAAGGTCCGCAACCTTACCCTTGAAACGTGGATCAAGGAGGGTTGCCAACCAGTATTGTTCCTTCTCCTTGATACCATGACTACGAGGATCCTTCCGCAGGCTTTGCGGGATCAGGGAGGCCATGCAGCGTAGGTTTGCTGAGGCATTTGGTCCGGAGTCCTCTGGGTCACTAAGGATGACATTATCCGCAGCCACCTCTTCCCAGCCACGTACAAGTCCATGTGTTTCTTTGGACTATAAATGATCCCTTAAAGACTGCTGCTGATGCTGAGTGCCAGGCTCCAACTTCATACTGACACAATCCTCCTCGTCCTCTTCCTGTGTGATCAGCAGGCACGCAGGAACACTGTCTGGATAAAGGGGGCCTTGAGAGCTAAGGAAGTCCTCCTCTTCCTGCCTCTGTTCTGCCTCAAGTGCCCTGTCCATTATTCCACGCAGCGTGTGCTCCAACAGGTGGACAAGGGGGACAGTGTCACTGATGCATGCACTGTCACTGTTCACCATCCTCGTGGCCTCCTCAAATGGTGACAGGACAGTGCATGCATCCCTGATCATGGCCCACCGGAGTGGGAAAAAAAAAACAAGCTCCCCTGTCCTGGTGCCATAGTCGCACAGGTACTCATTGATGGCACTCTGCTGCGTGTGCAGCCGCTGCAGCATGGCCAACGTTAAGTTCCACCTGGTGGGCATGTCACAGATTAGGCTGTTCTTGTGCAGGTTAAATTCCTTTTGGAGGTCTGCCAGCCGAGCGCTGGCATTATATGACCAGCGGAAATGCACACAGACTTTCCTGGCCTGCCTCAGGACATCCTGTAAGCCTGGGTACCTGCCCAAGAACTGCTGAACCACCAAGTTAAGGATGTGAGCCAAACAGGGCACATGGGTCAGTTGTCCCTGTCGGAGGGCGGAGAGGAGGTTGTGCCATTGTCGCAAACCACCATTCCTGCCTTAAGTTGGCATGGCGCCAATCACCTCTGAACCTGCCCCTGCAGAGCTGACAGAGCCTCTGCCCCAGTGTGGCTCCTGTCCCCCAAGCACACCAGCTCAAGCACCGCATGGCATCTTTTGGCCTGCATACTTGAGTAGCCCCTTGAACGCCTACGGAGCACCGCTGGTTCCGAGGACAAAGCACAGGAATATTTTTCAGAATATGTTGGCATGGATAGAGTCTATTGTGTGAAGTTTAGGGGAAATTGGTTAACATTTAAGGTCTTTTTTCTATGTTAAGCCACATTAAGCTCCCCAAAAATAAGCTTAAAGTGGATGTAAACCCGAAAAAAAAATATATCATACTGTAGAGTATAAGATTTCCTATCATTTGAGCCCAGTCTTGCCACACAAAGTTAATCCATCTCTGAGCAATCCCCTTTTATTGTTCAGTGAGAGAAATCTTGACAAATACTCCCCCTTGCTGTGAGTGACAGCCTAAGAGACAGGCATTATTTTTTAATTCCCTCCCCCATTCCTTTCTTCAGCAGCTCTGCAAGGATTGGCTGTTCCACACCTCAGCATGATTTGGCATGCTGAAGTCATGTGGTTACTTTCCTGTCTTTTCACTGGATGTTAGAGATCATAGTACACGGTCGGACATTGCGACAACAAAATCCTAGGATTTTTTCTGACGGATGTTGGCTCAAACTTGTCTTGCATACACAAGGTCACACAAAGTTGTTGGAAAATCTGATCATTCTGAAAGCGGTGACGTAAAACACGTACATCGGGACTATAAACAGGGCAGTAGCCAATAGCTTTCATCTCTTTATTTATTCTGAGCATGCGTGGCACTTTATGCGTAAGACCACTTACTGTTATCTCACATATATATTATTATTCTTATTATAGCCAAATTTACCACCCTAACTCCTACCACAGCTTTTACACTACATAGACAGTAATATACCAAAACGTGCGGATTGTTCCCCATTGGTGTGCTATTACTTTTTGGAACGTTTTGCCGAATGGTTCACGAAATATCGTCGTTTTTGCGGCGAAATTGGACCCATAGGAATGAATGGCGAAATAAACTAGAGTGGGAGGTGACAAAAGCTGAAAAATCAGGACATGATTGCTAAACTGCCACCACTCCCTCATTATGAAGCCCACCTACACAAATCTTATATCAAAACGTTCAGCTATCCCTACTGCCACTAAACATGTCCACAGCTAAGCAATTTGTTTGCAACTCACGCCGTCCATTGACATTCATTGACATTCATTGAAACTCCACTCTAGCCACTTGAAGGGCAATATCTAAACTGCGACTGTGCCTTCATTTTTTACTTTCCACAAAATCATGTTTATTGGCAATATAATTCAAGTTATACAGAAGCATAACACAATGAAGATACATAAGATTGTGTTGTTGTATAAAATGTGATACAATGAACATCTCATTCAATACTATACATCCAATTCAGCTGTGGTATCGTAAACATAAAGAAAAAAAAAAAAAAAGAAAAAGAAAAATTTTAATGTATGCTATAACCTTGAACAACTAAACTTCAGTCATAAACAATGGAACGGGAAGGTCTGTGCCTAGAGGCTTTTCAGTGAATATGTGTCCGTTTGGGTATCTTGAAAGGTCCTCCTATGATTCGAGTGATGGCCCTGAGCATTTTGTAATTGAATCTATTGGGGATATTGTAAGTTATCTATTATCTCAGATTGGAATCCTAAGAAGGACGTGTGTAAATGCTCCTTGTTGTCAAGTGTGCTCGAAGATATTCATGGTTCCGCTCCTTCTTGCGCTCAAATTGGCAATATTTAGAGTGGAATCCTGGGAATATCTTCGTGTGAAGTGTTATTTTGTATTGTAATTTGCCTCTGGGTGTGTTAACTTGTGATAGGATTGCGGTCACCGGACCACAAGCAATCCCAATCTTAGTTGGGTAAGGAGGAAGGAGATTCCTATCTTGAGGGGATTGGGTGATTGGGAGGTTAGAAGTATGAGGTAGGTGAGGAAGGATTCGAGGAAGATAAGGGCATTCAATATGACTTGGTTGTCTGTAAGAAGGGTCCTAAGTATGTAGAGGGGAGACACGAAGTAGGGTGGGATATAAGAGGAGGGGGAGAGTATAAGTGTTTGAAAGGTAAGAAGAAAAAAGAGAGTATCATGAGTATAGTGAGTATGAGTATTTTGAGTCCTCCTCCGACAGAGACCCAGGCATTGTTATAAGTTCTCAGGACAAGAGATCTCTATATTCAGTTGTCGTTTGGAAATGTTGCCAGCAAGACCAGATATTTCTGAATTTGGGGGATGTATCTTTGGCTTGGTGGATCAGTTCCTCCATTTCGGCTATTTTAGATATACGCTTGAGCCAATCTGCTATAGTCGGGGGTTTAGTCGATTTCCAGAGAGTCGGGATGCACATTTTTGCTGCATTTATCATATGTAATGCGAGTGAGCAATGGTAGTCTTTTTTTGGTATAGAGGAGTGGTGTAGTAACATTTGGGCAGGGGTAAATTCAATCTGATAGGTTGTTATCTTAGTGGTAATACGTTGGACTTCTTTCCAGAAGGGTTGAATAAGTGGGCACGACCACCATAAATGGACCATGGATCCCTCTGCCTCTGAGCATCTCCAGCATGTTGGCGATATGGAGGGGGACATTTTGTGGAGTTTAAGGGGGGTTTTGTACCACTTAGAAAAGATCTTAAATCCGTTTTCTTGTGCTGACACGTTAATCGTACCTTTGTGTATATAGGAGTATATGTTTTCCCATTCTTGGTTTGAAAGATCTAAGTCTAAGTCTCTTTCCCAAGCACTAGTGGCTATGTTTGATTTAGGGGTGTGTTCCGAGAAAAGGAGAGCATACAATTCTGAGATTACATGTCTCTGCGGTTCTGTCTTGGAGCACAGAACTTCAAAAGGGGTAAGTTGTCTGGAATAATCGGTATGTTTGGGGGGATGGTCAAGAAAGTGTCGTATTTGATTATATATCCAAAGCGGAAAAGGTTTTCCAGATATGTGTGTGGGCAAGTTTGTAATTGCTTGGAAGGTATTTCCTGAAAAGAAGTGTTTTGCGTGTATATCGTCTTGGGGCCAATAGCCCTTAAGGAATGTGGTGGATAAACCCGGTGGAAAGTCTGCATTGTTTCGGATTGGTGTTAAGGGGCTTGGGTTGGAGGAGATGTGGTGTTTTTGGCATATTGACTTGAATGAGTGAAGTGTGGAGGATATCAAAGGGTGTTGTAAGCATGTCGGGGGAATCTGTCTCGCGGGCGTCCAAGGTAGTGCTTTAACAGGGATCTGTGAAAATTAATTTTCAATTTGCGTCCAGGCTTTAGTGTGGGAATGGACAGTCCAGTCAACTATTCTGGACAATTGGCATGCCTGGTGGTATTTCGCAATGTCAGGGAGGGCTATTCCTCCTTTTAATTTGGGCAGCGAAAGTCTTTCGAAACTAAGCCTAGGGCGGTTTGTCCCCCAAATAAACTTGTTGCATGCCCTGCGATATGAAGCAAAGAAGGCTTGCGGTAATCGTATGGGGACTGTTTGCAAAACATAAAGTATTCTTGGGAGAATGTTCATTTTAATTATTGCTGTTCTCCCAAACCAGGAAAAGAGTCCCGTTGACCAGGACTTAAGGTCTTTTTGAATTTGTTGAAGAATCGGTAAGTAGTTTTTAAGATACAGGTCAGAAAGGCGGGTTGGTATGCGGATCCCTAGGTATGTAATCGCCTCCCGGGTCCACTTGAAGGGGAAGTTAGAATAACATGCGTCAAGGGTTTCTTTTTGTAAGGAAACATTCAGGGCTTTGGATTTCGTGGAGTTGATTTGTAGGTTGGTCAGGAGGTTGAACATATTGAGGTCCTTAAGTAAGTTGGGTAGTGTAATGTGGGGTTCAGTCAGAAACAAGAGAATGTCATCTGCGAATGCAGATATCTTGTATGTAGTCCCTGATATGGTTACCCCTTTGATGTCCGGGTTGGATCTGAGGCGTTGAAGGAGTGGTTCTAAGGTAAGGATAATTATTAACGGGGAAAGTGGGCATCCCTGACGTGTCCCGTTTGACATGGAGAAGGCATTCGACAGGTGTCCATTAACACGGACCTGTGCGGTGGGGGAGGCATAGAGGGCCATTATAAATTGTAACATACGATCTCGTATACCAATCTTTTTAAGTACTTCCTCCATATAGTCCCACGCCACCCTATCGAATGCCTTCTCCGCGTCCAGTGACAAGAAGAACCCTTGCTGTTGTTGTGAAGTTAACCATTTGTGAATGTTGATGGCCTTGATAGTGTTGTCTCTAGCCTCCCTGCCAGGTATAAAACCCACTTGGTCTAGTGAGATGAGGTTGGGCAGGAGAGGCAAGAGACGATTAGCTAATATTTTCGCGTATATTTTGAGATCAACATTCAATAAGGATATAGGGCGGTAGTTCGATACCGTAGATGCATCTTTATTGGGCTTAGGTATCACCGTTACATGTGCCGTCAGGAGGTCTCTAGGTGGGGGATTATCTGAGGAAAGGGAATTGAATGCCTGCAGGAAATGTGGTTTGAGGGTTTCAATGTATGTTTGGTAATATCCGGTCGTTTGACCGTCTGGGCCAGGGCTCTTACCAGTTTTCAATTGTTTTAAAACCACGTCCAATTCAGCTGGGGATATGGGACATTCTAGCTCAGTTGCTTCATCAGTAGATATGTGCTTAGGGCAATATTTCGTGAGAAAATTCTGGATGGCTTCTGTTCTGTGGTTGCCTACCTTCTGTGTGTTGTGGGTATGCAGGTTATACAGCTGGGAATAATAGTTTACAAATTGTCCGGCTATTTGATCATTGGAAACTAGTCTTTTCCCAGTAGGATCTATTATTGAGTGGATCGTAGTTTTTGCTTTTTTGGCGTGTAGAGCTCTGGCCAAGATTTTGCCTGATTTGTTGCCATATTCATAGAATATTTTGTGAGATAGTATATAATTGCGTTTTGTTTGTTTGTTGAGAGCCTCTAAAAGTTCAGATCTAGCTTTGAGCAATTCCGGGAGAGACGTTACTGCTAGTGAAGTTTTGTGTGCTCTTTCTAAGGATTGTATCCGTGAAGTCAATGTATTTATGTGTGCCTGACTGTCCTTCCTACGTTTGGCTGAGAGTGCAATTAGTTCTCCTCGAATGGTGCTTTTATGGGCTTCCCATCTCATCATAGGTGAGACATCCGGGGAGTCATTTTCCTTAAAGTAAAGCAAGAGGCGTTTTTGTATGGCCGTCATGGTCGCGATATCCGTGAGAAGCGAGGGGTCCAGATGCCAAATATGGTGTCTGGGCTTAGTGTGTGAAAATGCTAGCGTCATGGAAATTGGGTGGTGATCTGATAGATACATGGGGTCTATGGTGGTTGTCATTAGCATCGGCAGGTCTCTTTGCGAAGGGAATAGATAGTCTAATCGGGAGTATCTGTTGTGGGGAGTCGAGTAGAAAGTGAAATCTTTCTCGTTCGGGTGGAGTGTGCGCCAGGAGTCGTGTAGTGATAGTTCTTTCAGTTGTGTTTTAATTGCACGTAGCGCGCTATATGGTAAGCTGGAGGAACCGGTCGAGGTATCGTGTAGTGGGTTCAGAGGGATGTTGAAGTCTCCTCCTAGTACAAGAATGCCGTCTTGGAACAAAGTGAGTTTTCGTAGGGTGGACCTGAAGAAGGGTACTTGTTTCGTGTTGGGTGCATATATATTGGCTAGGGTTAATCTTTTTCCGTGAAGTGTGCCCTTGACAAAAAGATATCGCGCTTCCGGGTCTATGCATGTTTCTACAACGCGAAACGGGCAATTTTTAGCAAATAGGATGGATACTCCTTTTGATTTTGTTGAGTTGTTAGTTGCGTGTATGAAGGTTGGGAATCGGTAGTTGGAGAGTTTGGGGATGGAGCTTGTTCTGAAATGTGTCTCCTGGAGAAAGACAATGTCCGCTTTGTTTTTGTGTAGGGAAAGTAGTAACTGAGCGCGTTTTTCAGGGATGTTAAGTCCCCTTGTATTGAGAGATATTATCTTGATTGTTTTATTGTTGGCTGATGGTGTTTGCGGCATATTGCTGGTGTGTTCAAAATTTGGATGTGCTGGTATAGGGTGACTGGAAGAATTCTTATACCTGAGCGTCTCTGTCGGAGGAGGACGAGGAGGGAGTTAGAAAGGGGATTAGAATGAGATAACAGGGATTTTGTGTCTTTGGGGGGAGTTTCGCTAATAGTTAGGGGTTTGAGAAGGTGTATGGGGAGCTAAGAATGCGACACTTTTATGTGGAAACCCGATGTGTAAATGATTGTAAATAGTCAGGTAGCTTCGCTTGTGGGCGTGGTTGTTTCCGGTGATCAGCGAAATCCTGCTCGCTGATCCGTAAGGAATAACTACCTATATGTAGGTATATCCGGAATGAGTCTGCGGCGTGTAATGAGATCTGGGATATATATCAGTAGAAGTGCTTATGGGCGCCACTGAGGTGAGGAGCAACTGACGTCGGTTGGAAGAGGTGTGTTTTTGAAGAGGAGAGGCTACCCGCTTGACAGGGAGGAGAAAGAAGGGGGAGGTGTAATATTATGCTAAACTAGTGTAAAGGTAGAACCTGGGAATTGTATGAATAGGTGTGAGGATTAATAAATGTTGGGAGCAGAGTTGCTAGTTCATTTATGTAGGCATGCAAAATATTTGTGTGTAGGTACCTGTAGATCTGAGGAAGAGTGCCATCTGAGGGTTTAATCCGCGTGTCCCTGGACTATGATACTCTCTATTCATGGAGCTTTCTAGGTAAGAGTAAACTAATGCTTGTTTCGTAAGTGTTACCTGGGTATTGAATACCTTATGTATGAAAGAATCCTATACATATCTTAAAAATGACAGACGATTAATAGATTCAGGCTCAATAAAGCTCATAACAGTGTACACCCATACCTATCATGCTGTCAACCTTGGTCTAACAGGTGTGTGTTGAATTAGCTACTACCCTCTATGCTGGGTGTGTAAGTTCATGCTCTGTGTCTTGTCTTAACAAGGATCAGTAAGACGTGCTCGACATCTATGACAAGTTGTGACGATCTACCACGCCATCTGCTGGAAGGTAGGAGACTGAAAATTGCAGCAAGTGGGAGCCTGAGCCCCTCATCAACCGTGCCTAGGGTTACAACTAGATGTTTAATATCGTCCAGAACCTTTGAAGGCTGGGTGGGGTCTCAAATCCTACGTGACTATGTGTAGAATAGGGGCCTGCAGATACCTCATGCCCCTACGCCACAGGTTAATAGTGCGTGCATCATTGAGGTTATCCTATTCTGTGTATGATGAGATAGAATAGTGAGTTCAGTAAGCCTCTCAGCCATCTGTGAAGATTGATGTCTTGTGTTGATATTTTCCCTGTTAATCAGAGCCTTGTTTATAACGTTTGAATGTAACCAGGGTTAATCCAGGTGGCATCAACCGGCCTCACTACTTGAACAGGGCAGTATATTAGTAGATGACGTAGGTACTATGATGTGTCCAGAGTCCCTCCCATCGCCCGTGAGCATAGGATAAATTATGTACCCGCTGATCGACCCAATTATGAGCCCATTGCTTAAGAGAGTGGGTACCAGAACCCTAGCCCTTAATTCTATATATTCCAGTTATCATCCATTCAGCATAGGAGGTGATGATTCACGGGAATCGTATCTCCCATACTTATATACATTAAGTGGGGTAGCCGGGATAGTGTCTAACTGAAGTGTGATAGTATAACCGACAAACTTGATAGCAGCGAGCTGTGTGTCGTGCAATAGTCAAGTTCACTCTGAACAAGCCTGTACTACATTGCTCACAGAAGTGTGCTCGGAGCATCGATCGTGTATTGATCAATTTTAGTAATATTATGTCGGAGATCACTTAAATCATTCCTGCGAATCATCACTCCTCCCAGCCTGGTCTAGTCATTTCTAGAGTATAGATATTGATAAGTAAAGGATAATATAAAACAATAAAAGGTTGATGACAGCACGAGAGCTAAACCTTAACAATTGAATAGTAGAGCCAACCGTTCCCCCCCATCTTCCGCTTAAAGCTCGTGTGAGCGAGGATTCAGAGCAGGAAAGGATACTGTGACTGTGGGCACAAAAATGTCAAGAGTGACTAAAGCCGTGTGAGCTGAAATGATCCGTCTTGCGCGTTCTTGGTTTCTTCCTATACTGAAGACATTGTTGATCCTGGGCTCCTGTTTCTTCACTTCACCAGCGATCAGTGTGGTTTCAGTCTCATCAGTATTAATGTGGTGTCTTGGGCAGAGTGGATAAGGCCGGAGCAGGTATTTAGGACTGCAGGGAGCTTGGCGGCTAGCGGCTAGTGAAAACAAAGTATGACACAAACCAGGGAAGAACTGGAACAAAACTCACTGGAACCAGTGAAACTAAAGGCGGCGAGTAATTCGAGACTCCGTGTGTCGTACGTTCCGGCGTCGTTGATCAGCGGTCTCGGCGTGCTCTCCTGGACTGCGGTGTGTCTAGCGGGCTGGGGCCCCTATCCGTGCCCGGCGCATGGTGACGTTGTCTTGCTTCGGATGGAGATCGCTGCCGCCTGTAGCAGTGCGGCTGAGTGTCCATTGGTTTACTGTCAGGCGGGGGTTTTCTGAAAGCCGGAGGGCGGAATTCCGCATACCATTCGGGAACCTCCGTGAACGGTATGTCTAGGGATTCGCAGAAATAGCGCAAATCTTCTGGCACTCTGAGTAGTGCAGTGCGACCCTGATAGGATGCTGACAAGCCGAAGGGGAATTTCCACCTGTATGGGATTTCCTTGGATCGTAGTACTTCCAGCAGGGGGCGCAGTTCTCTCCGACGTTGAAGTGTAATTGTGGAGAGGTCTTGAAAAATGCGTATGTCAGCGCCATTGTGTGATAGCTTTGTAGCCATGCGGGCCTTACGTAGTAGTTCTTCTTTCAGATGGTAGTCAATAATATGACAAATCACATCCCTAGGTGGGTCTGTTTCTCTCCCCCGTGGGCGTAGGGCGCGATGTATGCGTTCCATACCTATTGGGGTGGCGGGTGGTTTATCCAGGAGGCCGTTAAAGAAGCAGGCGACCTCTGCTTGGAGCCGATCAGCTTCAATTGATTCTGGCAGGCCTCTCACACGCAAATTATGGCGCCTACCGCGATTGTCCAAATCCTCCATGTGTCGATTCATGTCCCTCAGCTGCAGGGTGTGTGTATCCAGGACCTGACATGTACGGCAGAGCACAGTAGAATGGGTTGTTGTCGTCTTCTCCACTTCCTGGACTCTACCTGCAATCGCTTGAATGTCGATCTTGAGATCCGTGATTGCCGCTGTCAGCGCTTCCGTGAGGGTGTTCTTTATATCCTGCGCTACAGAGTGTAAGTCCTGGAGGCTGGGTTGTGAGTTTGGCGTTAGAATCACTGCTCCATTGTCCTCCAGTGGGCCTGTTGTCTGAGGTAAGCCTCGTGTGGGCGCCATGGTGCCAGAATGGGAGCGGAACATTTCTGGGATAATATGTCCATTCCTGCCAGTCAAGTCGCGAGGGGACCTTGATCTGGATGCGGAGGAGCTGCGGGATGAAGTTCCCATGGTTTTTTCGCGTTAGGGCGTACAAGTAACCTCCGTTTTAGCTAGAAGGTCCTCTCTGTCAGCGGGAGTGAAAGATTTAAGCTGCCATCTTCTTCCGAGGTCAGGCCACGCCCCCCATTTTTTACTTTCAATATGTTTTTATTTTAATTGACACATACAAATTATGCAATAACATATTTATACGCTCAGGAGGGAATGCCTCCTAGAGCAAGACACATAAAAGTTACAAACAGAAATATATTTCGATAGTCAGCTCTGCCATGGAAACTTGTGGGGAGGCCCAGTAACGATTATCAGGATCCAAATACAAACATAACAAGATCCAGGTACTACCCCTAAAACTTTAGGGATCCCTTCCCTGCCCCCGGCACCCCTGATGGGAACTAACCGTGCCGGGCGAGGGAAGTCTCCCTTACTATACTGCCCATATGGGCCGAGTAAACAGGTAAGATAGGACGATTGTGTGTCCCCCTGAGCGAGGGAGACTACCTAACGGTAGCATCTAATGAGTTTATCAACATTTAGCCATCTGACATGAGTTAACCGACAGAGATGATAGAAAAAAGAAAGAGAAGATAGAGTAAGAAGGGGAGAGGTGGGGAAGGGGGTCCTCATGTTTAGTGAGGAGATATGATTATTGCTTCTGCGTGCCTCTTGCATAGTTATTGGATAGACGTGACTAAAGATTGTTTAGGAATGGTGTTGTACCTGAGCACCCGGAATGAGGGAAGTACCCATATATTGGGCCCAAGGCTCCCATATTTTTTGGAATTTCGAGGAGGTGTCCATCAGGATGCTGGTAAGTTTTTCTTGGGTCATGATCCATGAGATCTTCCTTTTGACTGTATGTATTGCAGGTTTTGGTTGTTTCCAGGCTTTGGCAATTGTGATTTTTGTACCCTGCAGTATGAAGTAGATCAGCGTTTGTGATGCCTTGGTTATGCCTGGGATGCGTGTATTTAGAAGTGCTACCTCTGGGGTCCTGAAGATCATGGAGAAAACTTTTCTCCAGAAAGTGCGGATTTTGGGGCATTCCCACCAAATGTGGGCCATTGTGCCTAGGTGTTGGCATCCTCTGAAGCACAGAGGGCTTGTTGAGGGGTATATGACTGCTAGCCTGGTTGGGGTTAGGTACCATCTGGTTAGCAGTTTGACGCTTGCCTCCATGAGGGAGATATTTTGGATCCCTTTGAAGGATCTGGATAGTGCTGCTTGCCAAGTCTCCAGATCTCTGCTGTGTTGGAAGTCAGCCTCCCAAGCCTTCATGTATGGGGTTTTGTCCATGGGACAAGTAAGGCGTGAATATATCACCGAGATTCCCCCCCTCTGCTCCATGGCTTGTCCGCACCACAACTCGTATGCTGTAAATTTGGGGGGAAGGGGTTTTTCCTTCCAGATGGTGTGTAGAAAATTGGTGATTTGGTAGAAACGGAAGCATTCCGATTTCGGGAGTTCCAGGTGTTTGATGCAAAATTTGAGATCGATTGGCCCAGTGGGGGTGAAGAAATGTCCTATCCGGTATAGCCCTTTGTTAAGCCACCATTTAAATGCTGAGATGTCTAGTCCGGGTGGAAAATCGGGGTTGTGAAAGAGATGTGCTAGAGGGCGACCCTTGGAGACCAGAGTCGGGACTAGTCGGAGGGAATCCCATAAGGCACAGGAGTGGGATAGAGTCGGTGAGAGGATGGGTGGCCTGGATTTGGTTGGGCACCAAAGTATGTGATCTAGCGTGTGGTTGGGGATGGCCTGTCTTTCTATATTGACCCAATCAGGTTTTTCATATCTGAAATAAATCGTGGACAATTGTGCGAGTCTGGCTGCTAAGTAATATTTATGCAAATTTGGGAGACCTAGCCCTCCTTTGCGTCTGTGGATGAATAAAGTGTTCTGGGGGATGCGATATCCTTTTTTACTCCAAATATATTTAAGTATGTTACTCTGTAGAGATCGTAAGTGGACTTTCCTGATTGGTATAGGAATGGAGCGAAAAAAGTAGAGAAGTCTGGGTAGGAGGGTCATTTTGATAGAATTGATCCGGCCCAGCCATGATAGCTCATGTTTTGACCATTGAACAAGGTCTGCCTCCAGTTTTTTAAAGAGAGAGGGGTAATTGTGTCTGTAAAGAGTTTCTGTTTTGTCCGTCAATGTGATACCTAGGAAGCGATTGGATGTATCGTTCCATTTGAATTTGAAGGATTGTTTGAGAGAGGATACTGTTTGAGGAGGTAAAGAGACGTTGAGAGCTTGGGATTTAGAGAAGTTAACTTCAAGTCCTGAGATTTTGGCAAATTTCTCTAACATTAAGCAGAGATTGGGTAGTGTAGTGAGTGGGGAGGTCAGGAAGAGGAGGATGTCGTCGGCGAAAAGGCCGCATTTGTGCGTTTGGTCCCCGCAGGTCACCCCTTTGATGTCCGTGTTATGTCGCACCGCGATCGACAGTGTTTCTATAGCTATTGCGAATATGAGAGGAGACAACGGGCACCCTTGCCTGGTGCCTCTCATAATGTCTATAGGTTTGGAATAGTGTCCCTGTAGACGTATCTGGGCCCTCGGTCGTGAGTAAAGAGCATGCAGAAGGCCAAGGAAGTGATGACCGAAGCCCCACCTCTCCAATAGTGAGAAAATATAGGGCCAGGAGACCATGTCAAAGGCCTTCTGCAGGTCCAAGGACAAAAGGAATCCTGCTTGGGTTGGTCCCCCTTCCCAGTTAGTTTGTAGGATCGAGGTAATATCTATTGCCCACCTTATTTGGTCAGGGCCCTGTCTTCCAGGTATGAATCCCACCTGATCCTTATGTATGTACTGACTAATGAAGGAAGATAGCCTGTTAGCCATTATTTTTGTGAGTACTTTTAGGTCATTATTTATGAGGGAGATCGGCCTGTAGTTGCTAACGTCCTCGAGGTTCTTGTCAGGCTTGGGTATGACCGTGATCAAGGCTGTGTTAAGGTGAGTGTCTAGGGGGTCTCCACTGGTCTTGGAGTTAAAGAAGGAGGTCAGGTGAGGTGCTAGAATATGCGCAAAGGATTTATAATAGGGTATCGAGAGACCATCAGGACCCGGGGCAGACCCCTTTCTGAGGTCCTTGATGACCCCCAATACTTCCTCTTCCGTTATGGGTGATTCCATCCTTTGTTTGTGAGCGTCTTTTAGGGAAGGGATAGGAAGGTCCTTCAGGAAGCTAGGGATTAAGTCAGCGGTGGATGTAGTAGGTCGTCTATACAATTTAGAGTAAAATTCTTGGAAAGCTTCTAGTATCTTGGACGGATTAGTCGTGGGGGGTTGACCATTTATCTTGATCTTGGGTAGAGCATGAGTTTTGATGGGGGGAGAAAGTTTTGTTGCTAGTAGGGGACCTATTTTGTCAGCCTGTGTGTAGAATTTATGTTTGTTCCAGCGAATGGCCTTTTCAGCTTTGGCTGTGAGTGCTAGGTTAAGATCTAATCTGGCTTTGTCGATAAGCGAGGAGGGGGTCTTGGATGGGTCTTTTTTGAGTGAAGCCTTGAGTTTATTGTATTCTGTGTCTAACCGAAGTATGTCGGCTCTTTGTTCTCGTTTTATTTGCGTGGAGATCTGAATGAGTTTACCCCTTATGAAAGCCTTGTGCGCCGCCCAGAGCATTTCTGGGGATATGTCCTCTGTTTTATTGAGTGTAAAGTACTCCTGCAGTGCTGTTTCAAGTTCTGTAACTCTGATGGGGTCAGATAGTAACGACT
Source organism: Lithobates clamitans (assembly GCA_037952925.1). Taxonomy (NCBI): domain Eukaryota; kingdom Metazoa; phylum Chordata; class Amphibia; order Anura; family Ranidae; genus Lithobates; species Lithobates clamitans. The sequence goes on along the minus strand of JBBGZY010002081.1, from coordinate 387,535 downwards.
CATTGAGTCTCCATTGTCCCCTAGATCCACCCAGAGCTCCTGTTTTCAGTGTTATGGTGACAATGGAGTGATCTGATAGGGCCAATTCCCTAATTTGTGCTTTGTGTATTGATGGGAGTAGTGAGGATGGGGTCAGGATATGGTCGATCCGTGCGTAAGTGTTGTGGGGGGAAGAATAATGAGTGAAGTCCCGCTTGTTGGGATTAAGTTCCCTCCAAGTGTCAGATAGGCCATGTGCATGTATCGTCTTTGCGATTCTGAGACTTTCTTTGGTGGGACGTGTGAGTTGAGACCGCGGGGGTTTAGACTTATCCAACCCCTGATCGAACGCTGTGTTCGAATCTCCGCCAAATATGATCGTCCCCTCCAATTTCTGACCTAGTGTGTGCAAGATTGAGTCGAAAAATTTAGCTTGTCCTCTATTCGGTGCATAATAGGAGACCAATGAATACAGATGGTCCCCCACCGTGCCCTTAAGCAAGAGGAACCTTCCCTCTGGGTCAGCATGCTCAGAAATTTTCACAAACTTATGGTTTTTGGAGATTAAGATTGCGACTCCCTTGGTTTTGTTGTTTGCGCTCGCTAGAAAGAACTGTGGGAAGTGTGGGTGAAGAAACTTAGGGCTATACCTGGATGGGAAATGTGTTTCTTGCAGCATAATAACGTCTAGCTTTAGATGTTTATAATAGTCAAGAACCTTTCTCCTTTTAATCGGGGAGTTGAGTCCCTGAACATTGTGTGATGCTATTTGTAGTTGAGCTATGAGGCCATCAGCCATGGAGCAGAAGGAGAGAGATGCAACGTAAACAGCCCCCACTTACCCTGAGATGTGTTGACACTTGGGCGAAAGCGTGATGATCATTGTTCCTTGTTGGTGGGTTATGGGTAGGCATTTCCTCGAGGGTGTGAATGTTATCTGAAAAACAAGATGCAGTTAGATGCAATGTTGTGATCGGGAGGGAGGGAAGAACAGAAAAGGATAGTAAAGGTCTCCTAGAAGAGAAAGAAAGGACACGGGGAAGGAGAAACCCCGCGTGTCCTTCTGAAGAGGTTCAGATAATGTCTGGCCCATCCAGGCTCAGACAACCTAACCCTCAGAAACCGACAGGTATCTAAGGGTTAGATAGGTGCGCAAGTGGTCCGTCACGAAACCGGACGCCCTCTAAATAACATGAACTTCTAATGTATATAATATCCTCACGTAAGCATATCATAGTATCTAGCAGCTTAACTGGCTATAGACCCCTCACCTCCACTGCTTGCATGTTTCCCTCCCCCCTAACTCCCTAGTCCCCTCTCTAGCACAGCAGAGCGTCCATTGGAGGAACTTTTCAGGTTATCCCTTACTGAGTGGTTAAAGTACTCTCTGGAGCAGTGGGGGGGGTAAAACTTCCGACCTTGTGAGGTGTAGCTGCTTTGTGGACAACGTTTACTGCGATAAACGAGGTCAATGGGAGAAAAGAAAAAACAAAAAAAAAAAACTGAAAAATAAGTGTACTGAAGAGTCAGTAACTGGTGCCCGGGTGACCAGCGTGCCCTAGGATTTAGGCACGAGGGACCCCCACAGTTGGGGGAATTATTACTCTGGTCCCTGCTTCACACCCGGGATGTGTTAGGTGATATCCAAGTCATCACTGGCTTCAAGATGGGTTGTTGTCTTTGGCCTTCTTAGCTTTTCCTGTAGACCACAAAGGAGATTGAGGGCTGGTGGGGGTCGTTTTTTTGTTGGAGTTGACTCCGGCATTGGTTGTGTCCATTTCAGCTTCCTGGGAGATGATTTTCAGGTGTAAAAGGAGTTTTTCTCCTTCTGGGAGGGATGAGAAAGCAAATTGTTTCCCCTTAACGGAAAACGTAACCGCGAACGGGAAGGCCCACCTGTACTTTATGTCTCTTTGGGTGAGAGCGAGAAGCAGGGGTTTCAATGATATCCTCCTCTGGATCGTGTAGGGTGAGAGATCCGCAAAAATCTGCACTTGGTGACCCATGCACATTACTGTGTGAGCGGTCCTGGCCTGTCTCATCACTACCTCCTTCACTGTGTAGTGATGGGGTTTGGCAATAACATCTCTTGGGGTACCATCTTTTCTGGGGGGGCCCAAGGCTCTGTGGGCCCTGTCCAGCTCTAGGCGGTGAAATGGGATGGTGGGGATCAGTTGTTTAATTAGGTCTTGTGCTGCTTCAGGTATATTTTGAATCGTTTCAGGTAAGCCACGGATTCTGATATTGTATCGTCTTGACCTATTCTCGAGTTCGTCAATACGAGCCATGGCTATGTCGAGTTGATCTTGCACGGTACAGATGTGCTGGGAATTTTGGTTAGTGATAGCTATAGTTTCTTCAACTTTGTGTTTGATCGTGTCGATCCAGGCTCCCAGATTGATAAAATCAGCCTTGAGATCCCCTGTGATTTTAGCTGCCGTTTGTGCCAGCCCCTTATCCAGGAGATCAGAGAATCTGTGGAAGAGGGCGTCCATTTGAAGGGCCTGGTCACTGGCCTGGAAATCCTGAGGAGAGTAACCTGTGTGCCCTGTGTTAGATTCCTTGGGAGATAGAGAGTATTCCTTCAGAGGGCGGTCTATGGGGGATTCAGTGGAAGCTGGTGAGGGGGTGAGGATAGGTGGGTATCCCGTTTGCCTTCCTGGAGTGAGGTGCAGGGGGAAGTGGGGTTGCTCTGACCTGTAGTCCGTCTGACTTGAGAAGCTGTGATCCTGTGTCTGTGGCTTTGCCTGTGTTGCGGCGGCCATCTTGGATGTCCCTGCCAATTGTGGCCACAGGTTGAGTTTAACCAGTGCCTCGGTCATATGGGGGTGTAGCCGGGACCTTGTAGTTTATCTCCCCTTGTTTTGGGGTCCGTCAGTGCGCTGAGGAAGGCGTGATGGGCGCCGTCGTTTTGCGGGGGAGCGGAGCTCTAGGCAAACGCGGTCATTTTGCGAGCCCCGCGCATGTGCACTCCTGTGCCTTCATTTTTAATATTTCAGAGACATACTATGCAATAAAATCTAGGTCTGGGTCTTGTGATTCTCACAATATAAAGCTCTTCACTGTAGGATGTATAGTTTTTTTTAAAATACGACCCTTTGAAATACTGCACAGTTATTACAGCTATCATGATCCTGTGTATTGTGTTTTGAGCAGTGGTTGTTAGGCATAAACAGGGCATGAGCGTTGCCAGGAAACAGTGGTTGTAAACACTGATTATCATCAAACAGATAGCACACCTTCACCTCCATTCTACGTCAAGATGCTGAGACCCCCTCAAATGCATGTGGCCATACCTTCATCTGCTAGGTTTGATAATGCTGCTAATGTTTTTATAAATGTATATTTTAATGTAACTGTGAATCACTTTGGGCAACAACGTTGCAATTAAATGTGCTATATAAATAAATAAAAGTTGCAAAGCATTTCTCACTCTATCAAGCTTGTCATGTGCACTTTTGAAACTTAATCAATCAATTGGTTAGTGTAATGCTTACTATCTTTACTCACTCCAAACACTCCACACAGTTACTCTGCCCAGTCCAACCTTTCCACAGTTACTCCAGCCACTCCAACCACACAATAGTTACTCAAGCCACTCCTCCCAGTTACTCCGCCCACTTCAGTTGTAGACTACTGGTGGAGGCAAGAACATTTCACACAATTTTCCCCAGAAAATGGTTTCCATTATTATCTGTAAGAACTGCAACAATCCCCCTTCTCCTTCTTCACTCCATATAATTAAGCTGTGCAAAGTTTCAGGGCAATTGATTGAGGTTTAGGCACTTTATTATACGTTAGGCTACATTAAGCCATTTTCACATTAAAAATGTTTGAATATGTCCCATATTAACCCCATATGGTATGTTTAACTAGTTATTGAATCTGTAACCTAACTCTCACCTTTATTTTATATTAATCAAGGATGATTGGTGATCATTCATTTTTACTACCTTAGATTATGTGCTCTCATGTTTCTATACCTTGTATGTTTTCCTCATATTCCTTTACCTAGGGGCTTGTCTCCCCAGAACATTTTATTATGTCATTGTAATTGCAAGTTATTGTATGTTACTTTATATTCACAATTAAGGATGGGCCGAACACCCCCCTGTTCGGTTCACACCAGAACATACGGAACAGGCAAAAAATTTGGCAGAACACACAAACACCCTTAAAGTCTATGTGACATGAACATAAGTAATCAAAAGTGCTCATTTTAAAGGCTTATATGCAAGTTATTGTCATAAAAAGTGTTTGGGGACCCGGGTCCTGCCCCAGGAGACATGTATCAATGCAAACATTTTTTTTTTAAATGGCCGTTTTTTAGGGAGCAGTGATTTTTTTAATGCTTAAAGTGAAACAATAAATATGAAATATTCCTTTAAATATAGTGCCTGGGGGGTGTCTATAGTATGCCTGTAAAGTGGCACATTTTTTCCGTGTTTAGAACAGTACCACAGTAAAATGACATGAAATGAAAAGGAAAGGAAAAATTGTCATTTAAAACTGCTCGCGGCTGTAATGAATTGTCGGGTCTCGGCAATATAGATAAAACTCTTTAAAAAAAAGAGCATGGGATCCCCCCAGTCCATTACCAGGCCATTTGGGTCTGGTATGAATATTAAGGGGAACCCTGAACCAAAATGTAAAAAAAAATTGCTTGGGGGTCCTCCTAAAATCCATACCAGGCCCTTCGGGTCTGATATGGAAATTAAGGGGAACCCCTTGCCAATTTTTTTTAAAAAATGGTGTATGGGTCCCCCCAAAATCCATACCAGATCCTTCAGGTCTGGTATGGATTTTAAGGGGAACCCTGCACCAAAATGTTGATGGGGACAAGGGCCTCATCCCCACAACTCTTGCCTGGTGGTTGTGGGGGTTTGTAGGTGGGGGGCTTATCGGACTATGGAAGCCCCTTTAACAAGGGCACCCCTAGATCCCGCCCCCCCATGTGAAATGGTAATGGGTACATTGTACCCATACCATTTCACAAAAAAAGTGTCAAAATGTTAAAAAAAAAAGACACAGCTTGGGACAAGTCCTTTATTAAAAAATAAAAATGTCCCACAAAGTCCATTCATCTTCTTCTATCACTCCGCCGATGGACCGAAAAATTAAAAAAAAAACCCGCCACCGATCCGCCTCCACGGGAGGCTCCCGCTGTCTTCCCCATGGCTTTCCTGGGGCGTCAGAGGGGGGCGAGGCCACCCAGTTACGTAAACATACATTACATACATTTTTTTTTTAAATGGCACATGGTTCCCCTTAAAATCCATACCAGACCTGAAGGGTCTGGTATGGATTTTGGGGGGGACCCCTATGCCATTAAAAAAAAAAAAATTGGTTCAGGATTTCCCTTAATTTCCATATCAAACCCAAAAGGCCTGGTATGGATTTTAGGGGGACCTCCACGCAATTTTTTTTTGCCTGAAGGGTCTGGTATGGATTTTGGGGGGACCCCTATGCCATTTAAAAAAAAAAATGGTGCAGGCTTTCCCTTAATTTCCATATTAGACCCAAAAGGCCTGGTATAGATTTTAGTGGGACCTACACGCAATTTTCTTTTAAATTTTGGTTCGGGGTTCACCTTAATATTCATACCAGACCCAAAGGACCTAGTAATGGACAGGGGGGATCCCATGCTCTTTTTTTCAATGAGTTTTATCTATATTGCCGAAACCCGACAATTCATTACAACCACAAACAGTTTTAAATGACAATTTTGCTTTAGAAATGTCATTTTGCTGTGGTACTGTTCTAAACACAGGAAAAATGCGCCACTTTACAGGCATACTATAGACACCCCCCAGGCACGATATTTAAAGGAATATTTCACTTTTATTGTTTCACTTTAAGCATTAAAAAAATCACTGCTCTCGAAAAAATGGCCATTTTTAAAAACATTTTTTTGCATTGATACATGTCTCCTGGGGCAGGACCCAGGTCCCCAAACACTTTTTATGACAATAACTTGCATATAAGCCTTTAAAATGAGCACTTTTGATTATTCATGTTAGTGTCCCATAGACTTTAACGGTGTTTCGAATTTTCCCCGAAAACTGCATATTGTTCGGTGTTCGCAGAACATCCAAACCAAAGTTCAACCAAACTTATGGTCGGGCTGAACCGTTCGCCATCCCTATTCCCAATAAGATTCTTGTGAAAAAAAAACGGAAAATTGTATACTCACCTTTCCGTAATTTTCCTTTCCTGACGCCTTTCCATGGCAGCACACGCTGGGTTGTGACTCCGCCCCCACAACCTGACAGGATTGGTTAGCTATAAGTTTGAAGGGGAGACACCCCGCTGCATTCTCTGTAAATATATCACCATAAAACGGGGTGGGAATCTGTGTGCTGCCATGGAAAGGCGTCAGGAAAGGAAAATTATGGAAAGGTGAGTATACAATTTTCAGTTTTCCTGACGCCTCCATGGCAGCACACGCTGGGAAATAACTCGCCAGTCGGGTGGGTGCAAGAAAATAATATTTATTCCTTATAATGTGGAAGAATTGGCTCTAACAATGGATCTACCGAAGTCTGCCGTAGCCAAATGAGCAGAATCTACTCTATAGTGAGAAATAAACGTATGTCTGGAGGACCAAGTTGCTGCTTTGCAAATAGTCTCCGGTGAAACCCTGCAATACGCTGCCCAGGAGGTAGCCACTGCCCTGGTCGAGTGAGCCCTGATGCCTTCAGGAATTGCCATATGCCGCATGGAGTATGCCTTCTTGATGGACTTGACTAACCAGGAGGCGATAGTACGTGAGGTAGCCGCTTGACCTCGTCTGTTTCCATGTGGGATGACCATGAGGGTATCCGTCTTTCTAAAAGAATTCGTAGCTGTCAGGTAACTAATGATGGTAGTTTTAACATCCAGGGGATGAGGTTCACCCTGATCATTAGTGAAGGATGGTAAGAAAATATCTTGGTTGTAATGGAAGGAAGTTGCTGCCTTCGGGATGAAGTGGTCTGAAGGTCTTAGTACTACCTTATCAGGAAAGAATACCAAGTAAGGTTCTGATGCCATCAGTGCTTGGATCTCAGACACCCTCCTTGCTGATGTGATTGCAATGAGAAAGGATAGTTTTAGAGTCAGATCCCATAGAGATATTGATTCAGATGGAGTAAAAGGAGGATTGGTAAAGGCCTCAAGAACTATTGAGAGATCCCATGATGGAAAAACTGGTTTCTTAGGAGGTTTGATTTTCAGGCAGGCTCTCAGAAATTGGATAACCAGCGGATGTAATGCCCATCTGGTGCCTGTTTTGGCCGACAAAGCAGATACTTGTACCTTAAGGGTACTTGAACTCAGACCTTTGTTGATTCCTGATTGGAGCAATTCTAGGATTTGAGAAGGTTCTGGAGCAATAGGATCCCATCCCTTCTGCTGCGCCATTCTAAAGAATTGGTTCCAAATTCTTGTATAGGTGGTGTTGGTGGTGCTCTTCCTGGCTTGCATCAAAGTCGATATTACTTCCTGTGAGCAGCCTTGTTCCCTTAACCTAACCCTTTCAACTTCCATGCTGTGAGATGTAGTTTCTCTGGAGCTGGATGTAGGAATTGGCCTTATAATAGCAGATCCGGAGTTACCGGAAGGAGGATTGGAGGTTGAAGTCTGAGCTGCAATAGTGTCGTGAACCATGGTCTTCTCGGCCAAAGAGGAATTATCGCGATTACCGTGGCAGAAGATCTCCGAAGCCTGGACAGGAATCTTGCAATTAGCGGAGTTGGCGGGAAAATGTACCCCAACTTGAAGTTCCAGGGGTGAATTAGACAATCTATCCCCTCGGCTGAAGGGAAAGATGCTCTGGACAGGAACCTCCGACACTTCGTATTCGCCGGAGTAGCTGCTAAGTCGATCTCTGGTACTCCCCATGTCTCCGTAAGAAGAGAAAAGGCCTGGAGACTCAGGGACCATTCGTTGTTCGAAAGAGTTTCTCGACTCAGGTAATCGGCTAACATGTTCTGTGCCGCAGGAACATATATTGCTTTTAGATCTGCTAGGTGTGCCTGTGCCCATTCCAAGATAGGGCGGACTTCCTCCATCAATGTGAGACTCTTGGTACCCCCTTGCCTCTGGATGTAGGACACTGCCACCTTGTTGTCCATCCGAATAAGCACGTTCTTCCCTCTGAGGACTGGTGCAAATGCCATGAGGGCCTGGAAGGCTGCTCTGAGTTCCAGTATATTCGATACTAAATCCTGGCCCCGGAACTGCCATCGGCCCTGCGCTGCTTGATCTTGACAGTGAGCTCCCCAGCCGCTCTGACAGGCGTCCGAGGTGACTATTATCGGATCTGGGGGAACTATCAGTTTGTATTTCCTGAGGTTGGTCAAGTGTGTCCACCACCACACTGATTGCTTCATTGGTCTGGAGATGGTAATGGTCTGACGCATCGATACTCCATCCCACTGCCTCAGAAAGGAGTTTTGGAGGATTCTCATGTGCCATTGTGACCATTGCACCATGGGCAGGGTTGCAGCCATAGACCCTAGCACACTTAAGCAGATTCTGGCTGGAAGATGCCTCGCTGATAGTAATCTCCACATCTTCTGTACTAGAGGCTGAATCTTCTCCTGAGGAAGTTGTACCATGTTCAATTTGGTGTTCAGATCTGCTCCCAAGAATACCATGTTTTGAGTGGGTTGTAAGCTGGTCTTTTTCCAGTTGACTAGCCAGCCGAAGTCTTGGAGAGTCGTGAGTAAGATCTTCTGATGGCATAGCAAGGTTTCTTGATCCTCTGCCAAGAGCAGGATGTCGTCCAAATAATGGTGGACTCGCAGACCCTTCTCCCTGAGGAATGCAACCAAGGGTAGAAGGACCTTGGTAAATGTCCTGGGAGCCGACGAGATGCCGAAAGGAAGGCACTGAAATTGGAAGTGGCTTTTGTTGATGGCAAATCTGAGGAATTTTTGAAAGGTGGGATGAATTGGAATATGTAGATAAGCGTCTGATAAATCTACTGAGAGCATCCAGTCACCCAGGTTCACTGCCAGAAGTATAGACTGCAGACTCTCCATTTTGAAAGCCTCTGTTTTTATGTTCCTGTTGAGATTTTTTAAATCCAATACAGGACGTAAGTCTCCGGTCTTCTTCTTTACCAAAAATAGTGGGGAATAGAACCCCCTCCCCTTTTGATCTGACGGAACTTCCAGTATTGCCCCTTTCTCCTTCAATTCCACTATATATTCTAATAGTAACTTCCTTTTGACTAGTGAAGATGGCAGTCTTGTTGATTGGAAGTGATTCTTTGGAATTTTGCCCATAAACTTCCACTTGTGTCCAAATTTGATCGTGGAAAGAGTCCACTGATCCTCTATATGGCTTGACCAAATCTGTGCGAAGTCCTTGAGCCTGGCGCCCACCTGTATTGAGTGGGCAGGCGAACCTTCAAAAAGACTTCTGCTGCTCCCCTACCGGGGTAGGCTTGGACTTCTGCATCCTTAGGAAGGAAGGTCTTGTGTTCTTCCAGTCCCTTCTAAATTCCCTACCAGGACGGTAGGATCTAGCTTCCCTATATTTCTCAGGAAGGTTGCGCCTGAAGAAGGAACCCTTTTGGGCCTTGGGTCTTCAATCTGAGGGAATTAATCCCGACTTCCCTCCTGTTACCTTCGAAATAGCGGTGTCCAATTTAGACCCGAACAGGTTTGAGCCATCATATGGAATTCTGCACCAGTTTGTTTTGGATGCAGTATCGGCCATCCATGGTTTCAGCCACAAGGCCCTTCTTGCTGTGACTGAGGCTAGCATTGATCTCGCCGAGGATCTTATAATATCCACTGAGGCTTCTGCCACGAAGTCACCTGCCAACTTGATCTCCTGAAGAGAAGATATTATTTTATCTATTTCAGTACCGTCTTGCAGATCCTTCTCCACCTTGGTTGCCCAACCTGATATGGCTTTTGCCACTGCTGCTGTGGTAATTGCTGGTCTGCATGCGCCCCCAGCAGTGGAGTATGCTTTCTTCAATTCTAGATCCAATTTCCGATCCAGAACATCCCGAAAGGAAACTGCGTCTTCAATAGGCAGAGTGACATGCCGTGCAAGACGCATCAAGGAGGAGTCGACTACTGGAGCGTTCATCAATGTTTTGACTTTTGACTCCTTCAGAGGATACATTTTTGTCAGTCTGTTGGTGAGACTGGACCGCTTATCAGATCTTTCCCACTCATCTTTAATTAGATCCTCCAGTTCACCTATAAAAGGGAAATTTTCTGGTTCTTTCCTTAAATTTGGGAAATATTTCCGGACTTTCTGCGGTTCCTCTTTATCTTCTTCCCAGCCTATCGCTTCTTTGACTGACTTTGCGAAAGGCTGTACCAGGGAAAAATCAAAACCTGCTGACATGTCCTGGTCCTCATCTCCTGAGGAGGGTTCTGATGCCTGGGGTTGGCGGTCATCTGCCACCGATGTGCTAGGCGTAGGCCTATCGATTAGTGGTGCTGTTGTCTCCCTTATGGATTCCCGCACAGATTCTCTTATGAGCTCCGTAGCCATTGCTGCGTCTAGCTCTTTGTCCTTTGCTGCCTCATTGAAGCAGGCTCTGCAGACTAGTTTATCTGGCAAGGCTGGTGCGCCGCATACCCAGCAAGCGTTTGCTGCAGGACGGGTGTGGCGGCTTTGGCGGTGCGATGAAGGTGACCGTCTGCGGTGTGACCGACTGTGACGGGAGCGGCTGCGTCTTGAGCGGCTGTGACGTGAGCGGCTATGTCTTCGGTGGCGAGAAGAGGATCTTGAGCGGCTTCTGCGGGACTTTTTGCTTGACCCATGGCTTGATCTCCTCTCACGCCTGGAACTTGCGGCTCTTGACCTGGTGGGGCTGCCAAAAACGCAGCGTTAGTGGTTGGCTCTCTTTTTTCTCTCCCCTTCTTCAATACTTACCAATGACGAATAGCCTCTTACCTCGTTTGCTGATGGTGGTCTGCACGGGCAGTGGTCTCCATAGTGATAGTAGACAGTGTAGACTGAAGGAAAATAAGAGAAAGGAAAAAAGTTTTTTTTTTTTTTTTTAAACTTACTCTTTCTTTTTTTAAAAATTTTTTTTTTTTTTTTTTGGAAGGCTAAATCGAATAAATTGACCTACCTGGTCTTGCTGAGTCGTTTTCTGGCAAAGCAGTTGAACGCCGGTGAACATTCAGGTATTTGAATACTGCTCAGCAAAAAACACAGAAATGCCTGTGTTTTTAAAACTGCCGCCGCCGTCGCGGCAAAATGACGCTCCCGCGCATGCGCAGAGCGTCCCGAGCGCCTCGGCGCCATCTTGGAGAAGGGCATTACCTTCCCAAGGCAGAACTAGGCCCTGAGGCCAATTGCAGAGTGGAGGAGGCGGCCTCGGTGGCCATGACGGTTCCTACAGCGGTGGACAGCAAGTGCCAGCAGGCCTCTAAGCAGAGAAACACCATAAGCAAACTACAGGCAAAGGTACAGGCAAAAAGGAAAAGGAGACCACTGCAAAAATATGAAGCTTCTTTAAAGCTTACTGTGCCAGATGTCCAGACGCCCCCTGAGACCACCAGACCGGGGGGTTCCCTCCATAGAAGCTCCTTTAGAGACTGTACAGGAGGGACTTCCAAACAGGAGAGGCTTGAACCTGCTGGGGCGAGTGCGGTAAGAGGCTTTTTTCTTTATCTTGACAACAGGAGCAAGCTGCATATCCCAATCTGTCAGGTGAGGATAAAAAAGAGAATGAAGCGGGGTGTCTCCCCTTCAAACTTATAGCTAACCAATCCTGTCAGGTTGTGGGGGCGGAGTCACAACCCAGCGTGTGCTGCCATGGAGGCGTCAGGAAAATAAGATAACTTCTGAAAAATATAGTGCTCTCTCTGCTCTCAAAATGGCACTGACAAGCTATTCAGGAATGGATTGTGGGAAATTGGGAATGAAAAATAGCAGAGATGAAAAATGCCTTCAACCATTAACATGGATAAACGTGCATAGACGTGTATGCTCTTGCAAATTTGACAGCCTATTTGCTTTTAGCAAATCAACCCCAATTTTTGGATGGGGGGGGGGGGGTCTGGCATCCTGAGGACAAGCATTTATGCTCTGATTACAGTTCAGCAGAACTTACATTTTATACCTAATGAATTTCTTTAGCTCAACATTTAAATACTCTCACTTGAATATTAGCTCACCATTTACTCCCTAGAGGTACAGTATTATTTAGCAATTGCAAAATGATGCGTTTTTATATAAAAGCAATTTATTTGTTCCATCAGTTATCATTTCAGGTTTCTTTCTTAAATTTCCCTAAGGGCTATTTCTTAAGCAACTCTATGCAGATTAATTTTAATACCAAAATAAAAAAAAACATGACCACAATGTAAAATAAAGTATCATGTTTGTAGTGTTGTATGTGCATTTAGTTTTCTATAAAAGTGAATACAGATAACAGATACATTTCTTAGGATGTACTTTAAAACAAAAACTGTCATTTAGTACTGCAGTAAAACTAATTTGAGAACAAATCAATTTGTGTTCATTTTTATGAGAAATGAAGCAATATGAAAAACCTTTTAATCCACTGAAACTCACCACAATATACATTTTTCGACCAAATTTTTGTGTCTTCAGTACAGGTGTCTGAGAGGATTCAGCACACCTATCATAAGAGGTGTTGAGTATAATATGAGGTATTTTTAAGGGTAAGCCAGGATAAGTATTACACTCAAGGGGGCTAGGTTTTGTGGGTACTTAATTGTAACCTGTAATGAATGCCATATGGAGGATTCCACTTCAGACATCTTGTAAGGCCTGATTCACACCTATGCATTTTTAGTGCTTTTTGCATTTTGCAGATTTGCACTACAGTCCACTCAACATGGTTTCCAATGAAACACGTTCTCTAGTGCAAATCTGCAAAATGCAAGAAGTAGTGATGAGCTGAACTGCTCAGTTTGGTTCTGCAAGAGTTCACCGAACTTCAAATAATTTTACAAGCCGAATCTGCACCCCAATGAATTCAATGGGAGCCAAATCTGTCAAATTAAAAATGCAATGAACCTCCAATAAAATCCTAGTTCTGACTACAATCCCTGTAAGTTAACAAAAAAATCTCAATAGAACACACCAGAACAGGTTTGTATAATTATATAAAAAAACATTAAAATATTGGCCAAGATTGATATACAGCTACCTAATGCAGACAACATGTTTCCTTTAGAATATCCTATATATTATACCTTATATGTGATTTTATGCATCTCATAAAATATACAGTATATCAAATGGACTCAGTAGCATATAACACCCTCTGCCATAAATTCAGAAATGAGTCCATAAAAAGTAAGCAAATGGCCATCAAACATATCCCAAAAGTAGTAATAATCTTCACATGATGAACATAAGTAAATAACAGATAATGGTGTGTTTACATTTACCTAGTGTGCTGACTGGAACACTACTCTCCACGTGGAGACTAGCTCTCAACTAGCACCAAAGGGGACTACCCCATAACATAGTGGATGGTCCTCATAAATAAGAATGCTATAGAAATGTATATCAGCGTTGCCATGTATCCTGTGCATTGGCCAGAACACCACAAAGCACGTGGAGACTTTCTCTGCACAGGTGCCACTGATTGCCTTTGGATACCAGTTAACTTTGCAGTTCAATAACAGATTGGATGTAGCAGGTCCCAAATATTTCTTTATAATAATAGCTTGAAAACCTTATATAGTGGTTCCATAGGCAAAATAATCAAATATGTGTATAGCAAGTAAACTAATGTGAAAGCACATTCCCATTTAACTGGCCATGAATCATATAAAGTAATACGAACATAGGCAGTGGTGTACAACTGATCCATCCATCCATCCTTAGCAAATGGCTCTCATAGGGCTTTGGCATGTATCCTGTATACTGGCTGGAGCACCACTAGACAATAGACAGAGGCTTGCTCTGCACAGGCACTAGACAGAGACTTGCTCTGCACAGGTGCCACTGATTGCCTGTAGATAGTAGTGCAGTTCAGTAACAGACTGGAGATAGAGGTTTCAAAAATCCTTATGAAAATAGCTTGAAAACCTTGTATTGTAGTTCCATGGACAAAAGAATCCAGTAGTGTAAAGCAGGTAAAATATTGTGAAAGCAAAGTCTCATTTAACTGTATTAAGTTATTAAGGATATAGGCAGTGGTGTACAAGGGATACTCATCCATTTATCCTTAGCAAATGGCTCTCATAGGGCTGTCAGCAAAGGTAGAAGAAAGACAGACTGACTGGTTTTGCCATCACCAACTGGCTGCCTCAGAGGCTTACACTTACCCGCTGAACGTTGCACCATTGTTATATTTGAGTAACTTGTCTGTTTTAAGTGTGCCCATAATTTTGTATCATCGTTGTAACTCTGTATGGAGATCTCGGTGCCCCAGAGTTCTCCGCTCAGACAAAATCTACACATAAGACCTATTGTACTGCAGTAATACTCTTGTCATCTTCTTCTTGTTTCCTTCTTGCCATACGAGCTGGGGCATTACCCCCCTCAGTGCCGTACCCAAATGTCGCTCAAAATTGTCTCCCTAAATGCCAAGGGCCTTAACAGTTCCTTTAAATGCTCCCTACTCTGGCGCGAAGCTATCTCTCACAAAGCAGATATCCTATGTGTTTACACATGAGCTGACAAAAAAGTCAGGGGGGTCGTGATTGCAGTTCCCGCCTCAATTGTTTTCTCTCTTACCCAGGTTGAACAGGACCGCTCAGGCAAATACGTGATTTTTTTTGCCTCCTTCAACAACCATCATCTCACAATTGTCCACATATATGCCCCCAATATTCACCAGAGACCTTTCTTTAACCCATTCAGCCTCGAGGAATTTACCCCTTTAATGGCCAGGCTATTTTTTGAGATACAGCACTGCATTACTTTAACTGACAATTGCGTGGTTATGCAATGTTGTACCCAAAGAAAATTGATGACCTTTTTCCCCCGCAAATAGACCTTTCTTTTGGTGGTATTTGATCACCTCTGCGGTTTTTATTTTTAAAAAAGAGTGACAATTTAAAAAAAAAAAAACAATATTTTTTACTTTCTGCTATAATACATATCCCCAAAAATATATATATAAAACTAATTTATTCATCAGTTTAGGCAAATATGTATTCTACATATTTTTGGTAAAACAATCCCAATAAGCGTATATTGATTGGTTTGCGCAAAGATTATAGCGTCTACAAAATAGGGGATAGATTTATGGCATTTTTATCTATTTTATTTTTTTTTTACTAATAATGGCGGTGATCAGGGATTTTTAGCGGGACTGCAACATTGTGGCGAGACAGATTGGACACCTAACTGACATTTTTGACACTTTTTTGGGGAAACAGTGACATTATTACAGTGATCAGTGCTAAAAATATGCACTGACATTGTACTAATGACACTGGCAGGGAAGGGGTTAACATCAGGGTTGATCAAGGGGTTAAATGTGTTCCCTGTTTGTGTTTTCTAACTGTATGGGGGACTGTGTGACTGGGACAACACACAGATCCATCTTCCTGCTTAGCAGAAAGACAGATCTCAGTGTCATCCCCTGACAGAACAGAGATCTACCTTGTTTACTTTGTCAAATCCCCATTCTGTCTCTGCGGGGAACGATCGCGGGGGCGGGCAGCTGACATCGAGTCCACCGGACCGACTGATTGGCTCCCCCGTCCATGAAAACTAGTGCACAAATCGCCGTACCACTATGAAGATTTGCGCAGCCGAGCCACCTTGCCGCAGTACATCTGCAGGGGGGTCTGCAAGTGGTTAAATCCCTACTACAAATACTACAGCACTATCCCAGAGACCACATTGTGATATCCGGTGATTTTAATGAAATCATACATCCCAACTTGATTCTTCTAATCTCAAGCACAAGAAATCCACAGATCTTTCCTCCCTCATCTTCCTTGAAGATAACTATGACCCCTGGAGGTGTCAACGTGGTACTGAGAGGAACTATTCCTTCTACTCACATACCCAAAGACCCTGCTCCAGGATAGACCTGTATCTGACCTCCAAGGTTCTCCTACAAAAAAAATCATAGCCTCCACAATAGGTACTATTACGTGGTCCAACCATGCTCCAGTATCCATCACAATAACTACCCCCCCTACTACCCCCTCCATACTATGTGATGACTAAATCTCTCTCTTCTCAGCATTCTGGAAACTCAGAACCAGGTCCATTCAAAGATTGAGGCCTTCTTTACTTCCAATGTGGGCTCTGTCTCTAACCCAGTAACCTTATGGAATGCCCATAAGAGGAGTATTTTTAAAATTGGGCGCCCAGGAAAAGAAAAAACTTACCCTCACTATTGATCCCTTTCTAGAACACATCAAAGCACTTGAACCTTTAAACAAATTTAACCCCTCCCAATCCACTGCCACAGAGCTTAGCAAATTGAGAAACAACCTCTGATCTTACCTGCAAAAAGGACGCAACTTCTATCTCAGATGATTTTTCCTTACCTCGTATTCTCAGGGAAATAGGGGAGGAGGATTCCTAGCCCAACAATATAAATGCAGAGCCACCCAAGCCAAAATCCCATTCCTTCTTGAAAAGTGACGCAAGGTAACCAACCCAAAGGACATTGCTGATTGTTTCAGCTCCTTCTGTTCCAAATTCTACAACCTTGCTCCTTCTCCATCCGAGCCTCAGCCTACCCTCCAACTCCCTTCCTTCTCCCCAGAGCAACTAGAATCCCTCTCCCAACCATTTTGTCTCCTATCCCATAAAGCCCCAGGACCGGACGGTTTTGTTATGTATAAAACCTACACAGCCCAAATCACATCTCATCTATGTAATACCTTCAACAATTTCCTAGCTACTGGAAAGATCCCGTCAAAATCTCTGGAAGCCGTTGTAACGACACCCCGAGTATGAAAGGGGTTAAAATCATTTAGGACATTTCATACCCAAACACAAAGGCAGCTACCGAACACTCCAATCAGCCAAACAAGGAACCCATACAAATAATCCACCCCAAAAACGAGACACGGCTCTGTCTTCAGGTTCCAAGCAGGAATCAACTCTTTTATTATAACACATTGACACAACAGATAAAATAACTCAGAGACTCTTTCCCCCCCCACCCTTGGAAAAGAGGGCGGGTTAAACTGTCCAATGACAATGGACACACAGGTATGGTGTGTTTAACGTCTCATCAGTACACAGTGTTAGCGGGGAGAGCTGTTGGAAGAGTCCCCCCTCCCTCCAATGCAATACACATCCTGTGATCCAAGGCAGACAAACACAAACCCTCCAATGCAATACACAACCTGTGATCAAAGACAGACAAACATAAACCCTCCAATGCAATACACATCCTGTGATCCAAGGCAGACAAACATAATAGAACTGTAAAAATGTGTGGACAATATAAACCGCCTCTGCCTCACATTAATCTGCGCCTCGGAATAACTCCATAATCTGCTGTAGTAGACTAAAGCAGCTGCTTTAAATAATGAACATATAATCAAACAATAAGTCTTAAATCATGAATAAGCGTGCCAAGTCTCTGATTTGTTGTGCTTATTGAAGCAGCGCTAAGTGTCCGATGTCATAAAACATTCTATATAGAACAGATGTTGGAGAAACAGGAAAGTTCAAAATAGAGCTGTGGTCTGTGGATATGTAGAAATACGTAGAAATCCTTCCACCAATAATGATCACCGCGTGAGGGGGTCACCCCCCGTGAGATTGCACTCACCACAATTTCAGTAACCACAAGCCTTTGAATGGTAATCTTTAAAACTCTCCGTCTCCTTAATTCAACCACCAGGTGGCGTAAAACCCTCTCGGTAAGTGTAACATAGGGAGAAAATGAGATGCCATATAGCGTAATATTGCTTAAGGATGTTTATTAAATATTTCAAAAAAACACACTCCCCCCTTTAAAATATGCGTACCAGAAACAATAGTATAATAGAGCATTGGAAAAGTGCACTGTGCCTGTATTTTTCGTCCCCCGGGAGGTTTTCCGGAATGCGCGCTGTATGCAGCTGATCTTTCGCTTCCTGGTTACCTTCCGGTGCGTGGAACGCACACGTCACTTCCGGTAGATTGCAACCCTGACTCATTTCGTCACTTCCGGACGTCGTCTGAGGGCATAATCTACCAATCGTGGGGCCGGCTTTAAATAACAGTGATGGGTTTAAGCAGCGAATGAGGGAGGCGGATCTACCAGCCACTCCCACTTAATAATCAATGCTCCCAGAGCTGTCAGCAAAGGAAGACTCAGACTCTATTACTTATAATGCACTGAAACTATTTTAAACCCAATCCTGCCGACTACACTGGGAAAAATTGTGACTCATATGTCTTGCTCAGGAATATCTCTTATAAACTTTTTACCTTACACTCTTATATCATATATAGCGTTTCTATACATTTTCTACGCCTAGGTGAGGTACAATAAAAAATCAAAAATATAAAAAACAGACATATGTATATTCTTATTGGTGAGAATAAAATAAGAAGCATCCTCCCTTGTATTTACCCTATACAATTATAATCTGCTGTCACCCATCAAGGGTGAGAGCCCTCAACATAGATATGGATTAATATGAGTAATTAAAAAAGAGTATTAATAAACTCAATACGTTGATGGGTTAATCTAATCTTTAAATAAATCTTTAAATAAATTGAATGAAATTATATTATACATGGATGATGCGTTAAAATGGCTTTATATTCATCTGTGAAAATCAGAATTAAATCATTACACCTACTATTCAAGCACCGAATATGGTCTAATAAAATTCTAAAATTGTGTATATATATATAAAAATATATATATATAAAGTGATTATATAGTAATAGATGTCCAAATATGTAAAATTATGGAAATAAAATTAATTCTAGGGAAATTAAAAATAGCTAAATTCATTATTGGTATGATATTTATAAATTATATGATTAAAAAATTAAAAAATTAAATATATCAAACAGGGACTGTATACACCTACAATAAAAGATAAAAAAGTATATGTTATGTATCACTAATAAAGCAATTTATATCTAGCTCTATGTTTAGGCCTCGGGGGGAAAGAACATATACAGAATATATCCACCGGGTTTCGTGTTTCGATAGTTCACGGATACGGTTAATACCTCTCCAGTGGGTTTGGAGATGCTCCACCCCCCAGAATTCCAACCCCTTGGGATCCCTGTTGTATTTCAACCTGAAATGCAGAGACACATTATGGTCTTTGTAACCATTTTTAATGTTATTATTGTGCTCTGCAATCCTAATCCGTAACAATCTTTTGGTATGGCCTATACACATCAGGCCGCAGGGACACCTTAGAGCGTAGACTACATAAGTGCTGTTGCACGTGATAAATTGCTTTATATCAAAAGAGCGATTATTGACTGGAGATATAAAGTTGTTAATGCCCCTCAGAGGTCTGGCGACTTCTCTGCATGCTTTGCACTTTCTGCACGCAAAGAAACCGTTACGGTCCCAGAACGTCTGTGGTTTTAAAGGGGGATCTATGACTTTTTTAACTATTTTATCTCTAAAATTCGTAGATTTTCTATAGATGAACTGAGGTACAGGTGGAAGAACATTTGTCAATTTTTTGTCCATTAGAAGAATGTGCCAGTGTTCTCTGAAGATGTCTTCAACTTCTTTATACTGGGAATGAAATTGTGAAACAAAACCCCATTCGTTGTTCCGTTCATTTCCTTTCTTAGAGAGCATCTCCTGGCTTGGTTCTTGTAGGCACTCTGCTCTAGGTAAAGCTGCCACTTCTTCTACCACTTTCTGTAGCGTCTCTGATTTGTATCCTCTAGCTTTGAACCTTTCTACAAGTATTTTTGATTGTAGAAAGAATTCAGTGTCTTCGGAACAGTTTCTTCTCACCCTCATGAGCTGTCCTTTCGGAATATTTTTAAGCCATAGAGGGTGGTGGCCACTAGTGATAGGTAGATAGATATTCCTATCTGTTTTTTAAAAAATACCTTGGTTTCCAATTTGTCATTCTTTCTATATATAGTGACATCTAAAAAATTAATCGTTTCATTATGCCAGTTGGAAGTCAATCTAATATTGTTATCATTGCAATTTAAAACTTGTAAAAACTGTTCATGTGACTCTGACGATCCGGCCCAGATAAAAAACAGGTCATCAATAAAACGTTTGTAAAAGATTAGTTCCGGATGTTGTTCTTTAAAAATGGTCTTGTCTTCCCACTCTGCCATAAAGAGATTTGCAATGCTCGGCGTGAATTTAGCGCCCATCGCTACGCCTCTCTGTTGTGTATAAAAATTGTTGTCGTACCAAAAAAAATTATGACCGAGGCAAAAGTCGAGAGCATTCCTTAAAAAAACTTTTTGGTTAAAAGGTAAATCATCTCTTTGGCAAAGGGCCCAGTTCAATGCCAATAAAGCATCGTCATGCTGTATAATAGAATACAACGACGCTACATCGGCTGTTACCAACAGAACTTGTGGTTTGTCCGTTAAATCAACCACCTGCAAAAAATTCAATAAGCTTTTTGTATCTCTCAAATATGAACGAGTGTTCACAACGCTCTTTTGCAGAAAGCAATCCAGATACTGACCCATTCTTGCAGAGACTGATTCTATACTATTTACTATAGGTCTTGCAGGAGGATTGTTGGGGTCTTTATGGATCTTGGGCAAAGTGTATAATGTGGGTATGCGGTTGCTTGAAGGTACCAGATATCGCCTCTCTTTATCGTTCAAAACCCCGCTTCTCGATCCCATCTCCACAAGGGTTTTTAATTGATCCTTATAGGCTTGGGTTGGATCTTTCTCCAAGGGT
Source organism: Lithobates clamitans (assembly GCA_037952925.1). Taxonomy (NCBI): domain Eukaryota; kingdom Metazoa; phylum Chordata; class Amphibia; order Anura; family Ranidae; genus Lithobates; species Lithobates clamitans. The sequence goes on along the minus strand of JBBGZY010002081.1, from coordinate 366,777 downwards.
TTGTATGTCACTCGATCAGACAACATCTCAATGATCTGACCATGATACATCTCCTTCGGGAGTATCACCACTCCTCCTCCCTTGTCAGCTGGCCTTATAATAATTTCTTTCCTTTTTTCTAGCATGGAGATTCCTTCACTGATATGTCTCATGTTTATTTCTTTCTTCAATTTAAGATGTTCCAAATCCCGTAAGATCAGTCCTTTGAAGACCTCCACTTGATGATTTGGATTATTTAGAGGATTAAACAAAGACCTATTTTTCAAACCGCTATTAATCGCTTCATTGGGCTTATGTACAATAGCGGTACTAGGAGGAGGATTACAACCTAAGAAGTATTTTTTGATGTTCAATTTTCTGATGTATTTGTGAACATCAATAAAGACATCAAACTTATTGATGGGCTTTTTCAAGCCACATTTAAGACCAAGGTTTAAAATATTAGTTTCCTTCTGTGTTAATTTTACTTTGGACAAATTGGACAAATTGAGCAGCTGCTTTAGTCTACTACAGCAGATTACGGAGTTATTCCGAGGCGCAGATTAATGTGAGGCAGAGGCGGTTTATATTGTCCACACATTTTTACAGTTTTTTTGGTGTTTTGTTTTTTTCTCTGCTGCCATGGATGTTCTCCGTTACCTAAGTAGCAGACATATAGACGTAAATGCTTTGTTCACCTGCAATGAACCTACCACCACAGAGGTTAATTATAATGAAGCTTTGTCTGCATTGAGCCATATTTTAGAGAAACAAGTGCGCACCTGGTGGGATATTTGCACTCTTGAGCAATACATCAAAGAGAAAATTATCATAGGAAGCCTAAGGTGGGACGTGGCCCCACAGGATGGGCTGGATGATCAATGCTCAGCTCAGAAGTGGTTAGATTTCTTCAATGGAGTGGGTTTCAAATTACAGGAACTAGTGCTCCAAAGGAAGAAACGTAAAATGGCAAATATTGAATAAAAAATTACTGACCTACAACAACAATTAGAGCCCATCAAAGATAGTCAGTTAATCATTGATTTTAACAATAGAGTCCAAAAAAGATTGGAAAAAGTAGATAAAGAAACACAAAAAACGAAAATTAAAAAATATCACAGGGATCTGGAAGATTTTAAAATTAACCATATGTATTCTTTTCAGCCAGTTCCCAGCAATAAAGAAGGGACTAGAGCACCTATTCAGGGATCGCAGGTCCCCACGCAAGCACCCAATATTCCCAATCCTATGTCTACTAATCAGCATGTATATGAAAATGATTTCATAGAAGATATCACATATTCTCCGAAATCCTCTACTCCCAAGTATTCTACTCCCATACAAAGAAGGGGAGGAAAAGGAAGAGGTTTGAGGAAATATGGTAAACAAAGGGAAAATAATCAAAAGGATCATCAGCCATCTGGGTTGTCTAATGTACCACTACATAATAGATTTCAGCCATTACAAGGGTACCAAACAAACTCAGAGTACTATGATGATTAACCCCAAATCCGTCCTTTTTTAGGAAGAGGGAGGGGCTTCCAGCGGAGGGGACGTGGGGTACCTCCACACAGAGGGAGGCCTCCTTCACACCCTCAAACCCCAAATCAGTACAGGAATCCACAACCCCCATCCCAGTACAGAGGCCCTCAACCTCTGGCCCAGCACAGAGGACCACAACCCTGGAATTACCTAAAAACACCCTATTGGAAGGAACAACAACTACAAAAGAACCACCCTCAGCAAACAGCCATAGACAAAAACAATACAGAGGCTGTAGGGCAGGATCTAGAATCCAAAAAAAGAAGAAGGGGGTCAGAGTAGGGGGTATTTTCAATTTGTCCAAAGTAAAATTAACACAGAAGGAAACTAATATTTTAAACCTTGGTCTTAAATGTGGCTTGAAAAAGCCCATCAATAAGTTTGATGTCTTTATTGATGTTCACAAATACATCAGAAAATTGAACATCAAAAAATACTTCTTAGGTTGTAATCCTCCTCCTAGTACAGCTATTGTACATAAGCCCAATGAAGCGATCAATAGCGGTTTGAAAAATAGGTCTCTGTTTAATCCTCTAAATAATCCAAATCATCAAGTGGAGGTCTTCAAAGGACTGATCTTACGAGAATTGGAACATCTTAAACCGAAGAAAGAAATAAACATGAGACATATCAGCGAAGGAATCTCTATGCTAGAAAAAAGGAAAGAAATTATTATAAGGCCAGCTGACAAGGGAGGAGGAGTGGTGATACTCCCGAAGGAGATGTATCATGGTCAGATCATTGAGATGTTGTCTGATCGAGTGACATACAAACCCTTGGAGAAAGATCCAACCAAAGCCTATAAGGATCAATTAAAAACCCTTGTGGAGATGGGATCGAGAAGCGGGGTTTTGAACGATAAAGAGAGGCGATATCTGGTACCTTCAAGCAACCGCATACCCACATTATACACTTTGCCCAAGATCCATAAAGACCCCAACAATCCTCCTGCAAGACCTATAGTAAATAGTATAGAATCAGTCTCTGCAAGAATGGGTCAGTATCTGGATTGCTTTCTGCAAAAGAGCGTTGTGAACACTCGTTCATATTTGAGAGATACAAAAAGCTTATTGAATTTTTTGCAGGCGGTTGATTTAACGGACAAACCACAAGTTCTGTTGGTAACAGCCGATGTAGCGTCGTTGTATTCTATTATACAGCATGACGATGCTTTATTGGCATTGAACTGGGCCCTCTGCCAAAGAGATGATTAACCTTTTAACCAAAAAGCTTTTTTAAGGAATGCTCTTGACTTTTGCCTCGGTCATAATTATTTTTGGTATGACAACAATTTTTATACACAACAGAGAGGCGTAGCGATGGGCGCTAAATTCACGCCGAGCATTGCAAATCTCTTTATGGCAGAGTGGGAAGACAAGACCATTTTTAAAGAACAACGTCCGGAACTAATCTTTTACAAACGTTTTATTGATGACCTGTTTTTTATCTGGGCCGGATCGTCAGAGTCACATGAACAGTTTTTACAAGTTTTAAATTGCAATGATAACAATATTAGATTGACTTCCAACTGGCATAATGAAACGATTAATTTTTTAGATGTCACTATATATAGAAAGAATAACAAATTGGAGACCAAGGTATTTTTTAAAAAACAGATAGGAATAGCTATCTACCTATCACTAGTGGCCACCACCCTCTATGGCTTAAAAATATTCCGAAAGGACAGCTCATGAGGGTGAGAAGAAACTGTTCCGAAGACACTGAATTCTTTCTACAATCAAAAATACTTGTAGAAAGGTTCAAAGCTAGAGGATACAAATCAGAGACGCTACAGAAAGTGGTAGAAGAAGTGGCAGCTTTACCTAGAGCAGAGTGCCTACAAGAACCAAGCCAGGAGATGCTCTCTAAGAAAGGAAATGAACGGAACAACGAATGGGGTTTTGTTTCACAATTTCATTCCCAGTAAAAAGAAGTTGAAGACATCTTCAGAGAACACTGGCACATTCTTCTAATGGACAAAAAATTGACAAATGTTCTTCCACCTGTACCTCAGTTCATCTATAGAAAATCTACAAATTTTGGAGATAAAATAGTTAAAAAAGTCATAGATCCCCCTTTAAAACCACAGACGTTCTGGGACCGTAACGGTTTCTTTGCGTGCAGAAAGTGCAAAGCATGCAGAGAAGTCGCCAGACCTCTGAGGGGCATTAACAACTTTATATCTCCAGTCAATAATCACTCTTTTGATATAAAGCAATTTATCACGTGCAACAGCACTTATGTAGTCTACGCTCTAAGGTGTCCCTGCGACCTGATGTATATAGGCCGTACCAAAAGATTGTTACGGATTAGGATTGCAGAGCACATTAATAACATTAAAAATGGTTACAAAGACCATAATGTGTCTCTGCATTTCAGGTTGAAATACAACAGGGATCCCAAGGGGTTGGAATTCTGGGGGGTGGAGCATCTCCAAACCCACTGGAGAGGTATTAACCGTATCCGTGAACTATCGAAACACGAAACCTGGTGGATATATTCCGTAGATGTTCTTTCCCCCCGAGGCCTAAACATAGAGCTAGATATAAATTGCTTTATTAGTGATACATAACATATACTTTTTTATCTTTTATTGTAGGTGTATACAGTCCCTGTTTGATATATTTAATTTTTTAATTTTTTTAATCATATAATTTATAAATATCATACCAATAATGAATTTAGCTATTTTTAATTTCCCTAGAATTAATTTTATTTCCATAATTTTACATATTTGGACATCTATTACTATATAATCACTTTATATATATATATATTTTTATATATATACACAATTTTAGAATTTTATTAGATCATATTCGGTGTTTGAATAGTAGGTGTAATGATTTAATTCTGATTTTCACAGATGAATATAAAGCCATTTTAACGCATCCTCCATGTATAATATAATTTTATTCAATTTATTTAAAGATTTATTTAAAGATTAGATTAACCCATTAACGTATTGAGTTTATTAATACTCTTTTTTAATTACTCATATTAATCCATATCTATGTTGAGGGCTCTCACCCTTGATGGGTGACAGCAGATTATAATTGTATAGGGTAAATACAAGGGAGGATGCTTCTTATTTTATTCTCACCAATAAGAATATACATATGTCTGTTTTTTATATTTTTGATTTTTTATTGTACCTCACCTATGCGTAGAAAATGTATAGAAACGCTATATATGATATAAGAGTGTAAGGTAAAAAGTTTATAAGAGATATTCCTCAGCAAGACATATGAGTCACAATTTTTCCCAGTGTAGTCGGCAGGATTGGGTTTAAAATAGTTTCAGTGCATTATAAGTAATAGAGTCTGAGTCTTCCTTTGCTGACAGCTCTGGGAGCATTGATTATTAAGTGGGAGTGGCTGGTAGATCCGCCTCCCTCATTCGCTGCTTAAACCCAACACTGTTATTTAAAGCCGGCCCCACGATTGGTAGATTACGCCCTCAGACGACGTCCGGAAGTGACGAAACGCGGCAGGGTTGCAATCTACCGGAAGTGACGTGTGCGTTCCACGCACCGGAAGGTAACCAGGAAGCGAAAGATCAGCTGCATACAGCGCGCATTCCGGAACACCTCCCGGGGGACGAAAAATACAGGCACAGTGCACTTTTCCAATGCTCTATTATACTATTGTATCTGGTACGCATATTTTAAAGGGGGGAGTGTGTTTTTTTTGAAATATTTAATAAACATCCTTAAGCAATATTACGCTATATGGCATCTCATTTTCTCCCTATGTTACACTTACCGAGAGGGTTTTACGCCACCTGGTGGTTGAATTAAGGAGACGGAGAGTTTTAAAGATTACCATTCAAAGGCTTGTGGTTACTGAAATTGTGGTGAGTGCAATCTCACGGGGGGTGACCCCCTCACGCGGTGATCATTATTGGTGGAAGGATTTCTACGTATTTCTACATATCCACAGACCACAGCTCTATTTTGAACTTTCCTGTTTCTCCAACATCTGTTCTATATAGAGTGTTTTATGACATCGGACACTTAGCGCTGCTTCAATAAGCACAACAAATCAGAGACGTGGCACGCTTATTCATGATTTAAGACTTATTGTTTGATTAAACATAATAGAACATTGGTTTGCAGGAGGCTTGCATTCAGTCCCCTCCAAAGCCTCTTTTCCGGCTAGGTTTGTGACATTTCTCCCCTTTCGGCAGGAGACTAACACAGGAGGAGACCCCAGACGGGTTGACTCTGAAGTTAGTCAGTAGTTCCAGTCCTCTAATGCTGGTATCCACACCGTACCCCAAACAAAAATTGTTCCAAACAGATCATTACTTACCCAGCCGACCTCTGCCTCTCTCGGAGAACACGCCCGCCGTTGGGGAGAGGCCTGGACTGGCCCTTCTCCCTGTAGTCTTTTCAGCCACTTGAGAGAAGACAGGGTGACTGGGCTCACGCCATCATGCTGTTGGGGATCTGGGCACGGGTAGTCACTGGGTTGGCTTCAGTGGGGCCTATCGGGGCATAAGCAGAAATGAGGGGGGCCAAATCATTCCCCATTAGTACATCCGCTGGCAAATCCTTCATCACCCCCACATTCACGTGTCCCGAACCAACCCCCCAATCCAGGTGAACACGGGCAACGGGTAGCCGGAAAATGGTTCCTCCCGCTACCCTTACGACTACAGTGTCCCCAGTGTGTTGGCTCTCTGGCATGAGGTTCTTCCGTAGTAGGGTCATGGTGGCACCAGTATCACGCAGGCCATTGGCTACCTTTCCATTAACCCGGATGGTCTGCCTGTGTTGCTGCCGGTTGTCCTGGTTAGCTGCTTGTACTAGATCAGCCTCATGCAGGACGCCCCAATGTTCTTCCTCCTCAATGCAGTGAGCCGCAGGCATGGATGTGCGGGGATTCCCCCCTGCTGGCTTTCTCCATGAGTGGGACTGCCTGGCTGGATTCAACGGACAGTCTGGCTTTTTGTGCCCTAGCTGTTTACACCCGAAACACCTGAGGGGTTGTGAGTAGTCTTGGGAGTTGAACCTGGGCTGCCGAGAATAAGTGGCCACTGGAGGTGGTGCTGTAGGGTGGTACAACTGTGGTTTGTAGGCACCAGCTGGAGGGGGTGCCGCTGATCGATAATCCACCCAAGCTGTTGTCTTGACCACATGGTTATCCAGTTTGCGGGCGTCTGTGTATTCGTCCGCCAGGCGAGCTTCTTCAGACAAGGTGCAAGGTTTTCGGTCCCGGACCCACTCTCTGACTTCTGGGGACAGCTTGTCAAAGAAGTGCTCCAGCAGGAACAGCTGCAGCACCTCTTCCCCAGATACTGCTTGGCATCCAGCGACCCAGTGGGATGCCGTGTGGTGTAGGCGGCATGCCCACTCGGTATATGAGTCTCCAGTTTGCTTGCTCGTCTCTCGAAACCACCTCCGGTATGCCTCCGGTGTGACGGCATACCTGCCCAAAAGTGCTTCTTTTACCAGCCCATAGTTAATAATATCCTTGTCTGGGATGGCCCTGAACGCTTCACTGGCCCGACTGGACAATTTCCCAGACAAAATGGTAACCCATTCCTCTGTGGGCACCCGGTGTAGGGCACATTGCCGTTCAAAATCAGCAAGGTACCCATCAATCTCCCCTTCTGCTTCAATGAAATTTTTAAAAGCAGCAAAATGTACCTTTCTCCTTTCAGTAGGTGCTGTTGTGACTCCCGCTGCTGCAGCACCTCTTTGCTGTAGCCAATTTGCATCCACAACCGCTATAACTCGGTCTATGATCTCCACTGTAGGGTTAGGGCCATAATGTGCCAGTCTTATTTTAACAGCCCGATCAAAACTTGCCTCTTCGGGTGTCCTGTCTGTTATGCTGGGTCTTTCGGTTATGCTGGCTCTTTCCACTCTATCCATTTCGACTAGTTCTTCGATAATGTCCCTCTTCTTACGGTTGTTGGCCGGTCTCCGGTTGTAGCTGTCCTTCTGGGCTGTGGGAATGATCCCGCTGCTTGCCACCAGTGTAACGACCCCCCGAGTTTGAAAGGGGTTAAAGTCGTTTGGGACATTTCATACCCAAATACAAAGGCAGCTACCGAACACTCCAATCAGCCGAACAAGGAACCCATACAAATAATCCACCCCAAAAACGAGACACGGCTCTGTCTTCAGGTTCCAAGCAGGAATCAACTCCTTTATTATAACACATGGACACAACAGATAAAATAACTCAGAGACTCTTTCCCCCCCACCCTTGGAAAAGAGGGCGGGTTAAACTGTCCAATGACAATGGACACACAGGTATGGTGTGTTTAACGTCTCATCAGTACACAGTGTTAGCAGGGAGAGCTGTTGGAAGAGTCCCCCCTCCCTCCAATGCAATACACATCCTGTGATCCAAGGCAGACAAACACAAACCCTCCAATGCAATACACATCCTGTGATCAAAGACAGACAAACACAAACCCTCCAATGCAATACACATCCTGTGATCCAAGGCAGACAAACATAATAGAACATTGGTTTGCAGGAGGCTTGCATTCAGTCCCCTCCAAAGCCTCTTTTCCGGCTAGGTTTGTCACAGCCGTAATAGCAACCATTCACAAACCAGGTAAACCTTATCATAAAATAAAGATTAAAAATGCAATAGTGCAAAGGATATGAGTCAAAGATACAATGCAGCTGAACACTAACAGATCCTCACAAATATATAAATAACAACAATAAACCAAAACAGTGCAGCACAAATACATTAATGTAAACGTAAAGTCCATTAATCTTTAAGCGTGAACTACAAAGTCCAGGAAGCAATAGAATAGATTTTCCACGTGACGAAAAGCAATAGCTTCAAATGACAATCCCTCCACCTCCAAATCACTTGCTTCGCTCGCCTCAAATAATGAACCTCTGACCTAACAGGTGGTCAAAAACACATGTCCCATCAAAAGGGTAAATGGCAACTGGAACTGGAAATCCAGGTCTCCGGTAATGGTAAGCCCAAGGCAATGTAAAAAGAAACCAAAATATAAATGATCTCCGTTTTTATTAAATGAGCGCTTTATTAATAAACCTACTTACATTGAGCCAGCTAGTGTAAGCATAAAACAGGAGACATTCAGTCAGGATGGCAGCGGGTGAAGTCAGATGTAGCTCCTCCCCATATGCGTTTCATTCACAAGAGCTTCGTCAGTGCGGTGGAGCTACAGAGTCACCCTGCCTTTCTTAAACAGACCCAATGTCGTGGAGATACACAACGCCGTGTGATCCAGTGAGGTTATACTAAAAAAAGATTGTCAGCGCTACCAGCGTCAGACAAAAACACCTAAAAAAAATTATTAAAAAATTGTGAGACATCGCACTCACACAATTACATATCCTAATAGGGAAATGGCTTGAAATAATGTATATTAAAAAATCAAGCAAGAGGGACCAATAACAACCCCTACTACTTCAAGAGGGACCAATAACGACCCCTACTACTTGGTCAAATACATAAAATATATATATATGCGCTATGAGCATAGATTAGAGGAACTGAATTTATTCTCTCTTGAGAAGAGGAGATTAAGGGGGGATATGATCAACATGTACACATATATAAGGGGTCCATAAAGTGAACTTGGTGTTGAGTCATTCACTTTACGGTCAACACAAAGGAAAGAGAGGCACTGTTTACATCTAGAGGAAAAGAAATTTAATCTCCAAATACGGAAAGGTTTCTTCAAAGTAAGAGCAATGAAAATGTGGAATAGACATCTTCCAGAGGTGGTTCTAGCCAGCTTAGTAGATTACTTTAAGAAAGGTCTGAATTATTTTCTAAATATACATAAATATACATAATATAATTGGGTACTTACATTTATAGGTAATTTATAGGTATTATACCCCTGTAGAATTAGCTCACATATTTTTAACCCAACCCAGGGAGTGCTGGAGAAAATGTTCTATGGACGGTCACATCTTCCACATATGTTGGGAATGCCCCGTCATTACCCCATTTTGGATAGACATCTCCAACCTCATTAAATAACTCACTATGGTTTCTAATGAATTATCCCAGTGGATGGCTCTATTTGGACTAGACCTCTCATCCTGGCCTTCAAAATTCCACTCAGTTGTCACCCATGTCCTAATTGCCATTCGTCTTGCCATTGCTCATCTCTGGAAACATGACTCCCCACCTATTCTAGGTATGACCATTGACATACTCAATGACCACATCAGTATGGAATTCCTTTTTGCCAATACCTTAAAATATTAATCTGAGCAAGTTTCAGAACCAATGCCAAAATTACATACATAGATGAGTGCATATGTCAACCCTCACCACTTGGTGTTTGGCCCTCTTTTGGAACACCATCCGGGAATAGTTTCTCTAGTTTTTCCATAATGGTAAATGCTTCTTGATGCAAACCTGCTCTTCCCTTTTTTCCCCCAATTCTCTCTTCTATGATGCCCCCTTTTCCTTCAGAAAATTTGATACTGCATTATATACTTATTCGACATTTGTATTGTACTTTCTATTGTTCAGTTATAGGGATGAGCTGAACACCCCCCGGTTCGGTTCGCACGGTGCGAACGGACCGAAAGTTTGCACGAACGTTAGAACCCCATTGACATTCTATGGGACTCGAACGTTCGAAATCAAAAGTGCTCATTTTAAAGGCTAATTTGCATGGTATTGTCCTAAAAAGGGTTTGGGGACCCGGGTCCTACCCCAGGGGACATGTATCAATGCAAAAAAAACTTTTAAAAATGGCCGTTTTTTCGGGAGCAGTGATTTTAATGATGCTTAAAGTAAAAAAAAAAAGTGAAATATTCCTTTAAATATCGTACCTGGGGGGTGTCTATAGTATGCCTGTAAAGTGGCGCGTGTTTCCCGTGTTTAGAACAGTCCCTGCACCAAATGTCATTTTTTAAGGAAAAAATCTCATGTAAAACTGCTTGCGGGTTTAATGTAATGTCCGGTCCTGGCAATATGGATGAAAATCAGTGAGACAAACACCATGGGTACCCCCCAGTCCATTACCAGGCCTTTTGGGTTTTGTATGGATATTAAGGGGAACCCCGCACCCAAATTAAAATAAGGAAAGGTGTGGGGCCACCAGGCCCTATATACTCTGAACAGCAGTATACAGGCGGTGCAAACAAGACAGGGACTGTAGGTTTGTTGTTAAGTAGAATCTGTTTGTCATTTTGAACGGGTACATTTTTAACGTGTTTAGCTCCAGCCAAAAAATCTTTTTTAAGCTTTTTTGAAAACATAGGGAAGGGTTATCACCCCTGTGACATTTGTTTTGCTGTCTTTCCTCCTCTTTAGAAGATTTCACCTCACTTTTTGTCCCAATGACAAATGCTTTTTGAGAATTTGGGGTTTTTTTGTGGAACAAGGATTGGAAAGCATCAGTGGAAAGGAGAAATGTTTTTCCCATATTAACTCTTACAGGAGAGAATTTCCCTTCCTAGGGGTAGATTTCATCTCACTTCCTGTTGTCTCCTTCCGTTTGCAAGTAGGAGTCATTTGTAAGTTAGATGTTTGAAAGTAGGGGCCTGCCCTATATACTCAGCAGAAATTTGGGCCTTAGGTGTTGTTGTGGCCACAACACTGTAAGCCCTCACAGAGCCCTGCTGTGAAATATTAGATCAAGAATTGTAATTACATGCCCCTGTTGAACAGGGGCAGAAAAACTGGGCCTTTGGTGGTGGTGGTGGTGGTGCTGGTGCCACAACACTGCAACCCCTCACAGACACTCTAGTTGGAACGCAGGAACGAGCCCTGTTGCAAAGTATTGCATCAAAAATTGTAATTACACGCCCCTGTTAAACAGGGGCAGAAAAATCGGGTCTTAGGCACTGGTGCTGGTGCCACAACACTGCAAGCCCTCACAGACACTCTAGTTGGAACGCAGGAACGAGCCCTGCTGCAAAGTATTGCATCGAAAATTGTAATTACACGCCCCTGTTAAACAGGGGCAGAAAAATTGGGCCTTAGGCACTGGTGCTGGTGCCACAACACTGCAACCCCTCACAGACACTCTAGTTGGAACGCAGGAACGAGCCCTGCTGCAAAGCATTGCATCAAAAATTGTAATTACATGCCCCTGTTGAACAGGGGCTGAAAAATTGGGCCTTAGGCACTGGTGGTGGCGCCCAGAACCAAAAATGTTCTTACAAGCTATCAGTGTGATGATTGAGGAGGAAGAGGATAATTACTCAGGGATAGTCACTTAGCATCAGCATAGGCAGTCTTTGAAGGGATCTGAGATTTCAAAAAAAATTATTAGGTTACATCAGCATCAGGTGCTTGGTAGCTGGTGGTGATCCAAGACTGATTCATTTTTATGAAGGTCAGTCGATCGACCGAGTCGGTGGACAGACGCACCCTGTGATCGGTTACCACGCCTCCAGCAGCACTGAATGTGCGTTCCGAAAGAACGCTGGATGCAGGACAGGCCAGTAGCTCAATTGCATACTGTGCAAGCTCTGGCCAGTGATCCATCCTCAAGACCCAGTAACCCACAGGATTTTCGGTGGGAAAGGTGTCCAAGTCTGATCTTGCCCCTAGGTATTCCTGCACAATGTAAAACAAACGCTGGCGATGGTTGCTGGAACCGATCATACCTTGGGGCTGCGGACCAAAAAATTGTCTGAACGCATCGGTCAGATGGCCACCTTCTCCACCGCTCCTTCTTTGACTGACCGAAGCCTCAGCAACACGTTGTCCAGAAACAGGAGTTTGTAACCTCCCTGTCTCTGGGAACGCGTTGCACAGACCTTTCTGCAAGGCCTCCCGGAGATGTTTCATCCTCTGCTCCCTCTGTGATGGCAAGATAAGGTCCGCAACCTTACCCTTGTAACGTGGATCAAGGAGGGTTGCCAGCCAGTATTGGTCCTTCTCCTTGATACCACGAATACGAGGATCCTTCCGCAGGCTTTGCAGGATCAGGGAGGCCATGCAGTGTAGGTTTGCTGAGGCATTCGGTCCGGAGTCCTCTGGGTCACTAAGGACGACATGGTCCACAGCCACCTCCTCCCAGCCACGTACAAGTCCATGTGTTTCTTGGGACTGATCCCTTAAAGTCTGCTGCTGATGCTGAGTGCCAGGCTCCACCTCCATACTGACACAATCTTCCTCCTCCTCCTCGTCCTCTTCCTGTGTGATCGGCGGGCACGCAGGAACACTGTCTGGATAAAGGGGGCCTTGAGAGCTAAGGAAGTCCTCCTCTTCCTGCCTCTGTTCTGCCTCAAGTGCCCTGTCCATTATTCCACGCAGCGTGTGCTCCAATAGGTGGACAAGGGGGACAGTGTCACTGATGCATGCACTGTCACTGCTCACCATCCTCGTGGCCTCCTCAAATGGTGACAGGACAGTGCATGCATCCCTGATCATGGCCCACTGGCGTGGGGAAAAAAAAACAAGCTTCCCTGACCCTGTCCTGGTGCCCTAGTCGCACAGGTACTCATTGATGGCCCTCTGCTGCGTGTGCAGCCGCTGCAGCATGGCCAACGTTGAGTTACACCTGGTGGGCATGTCACAGATTAGGTGGTTCTTGGGCAGGTTAAACACCTTTTGGAGGTCCGTCAGCCGAGCACTGGCATTATATGACCGGCGGAAATGCACACAGACTTTCCTGGCCTGCCTCAGGACATCCTGTAAGCCCGGGTACCTGCCCAAGAACCGCTGCACCACCAAGTTAAGGACGTGAGCCAAACAGGCCACATGGGTCATTTGTCCCTGTTGGAGGGCAGAGAGGAGGTTGGTGCCATTGTCGCAAACCACCATTCCTGCCTTAAGTTGGTGTGGCGTCAACCACCTCTGAACCTGCCCCTGCAGAGCTGACAGAACCTCTGCCCCGGTGTGGCTCCTGTCCCCCAAGCACACCAGCTCAAGCACCGCATGGCATCTTTTGGCCTGCGTACTTGCGTAGCCCCTTGAACGGCTACGGAGCACCGCTGGTTCCGAGGACAAAGCACAGGAAGAGGCCATGGAGGAAGAAGAAGAGGAGGGGGTGGAGGAGAGAGGTGTGTCACAATCATTAGCATTTTGGAGGCGTGGTGGCGGAACAACCTCCAACACTACTGCACCTTGTCCTGCATCCTTCCCAGCTGCCAGCAGAGTCACCCAATGCGCCGTGAAACTTAGGTAACGTCCCTGTCCATGCCTGCTGGACCATGAGTCAGCGGTAATATGCACCTTACCACTGACCGCCCTGTCTAGCGAGGCATGGACATTGCCTTCCACATGCCATTAGAGAGCCGGAATCGCCTTCCGTGAGAAAAAGTGGCATTTGGGTACCTGCCACTGAGGAACCGCACATTCCACAAACTCACGGAAGGGGCAGAGTCTACCAACTGAAAAGGCAGCAGTTGAAGTGCTAGCAATTTTGCCAAGCTAGCATTCAACCGCTGGCCATGTGGATGGCTGGGAGCAAACTTTTTTCGGCGGTGCAGCAGCTGGGGCAGGGAAATTTGCCTGGTACAATCTGACGTCGGTGTACCAAAAGCAGATTGCCCACAAGTACCTGGCTATGACATACCTAATTCTACACCTTCATTCCTCTCAGTGCAGGTTTCAGAGAGGACTGAAGGTCTAGTGGGGTTGGAAATCTCAGCTGATGAGGAGCAAGGAGAGGTCCTCTTTGTTCTTTGGTGTGGGTCTTTGAGATATGCATGCCAACGAACTGCATGGCAGGTCAACATATGTCTGGTCAAGCATGTGGTACCCAAGCGGGAGATGTTTTGGCCACGCGAGATACGCTTGAGACATATGTTGCAAATAGCAGCGGTGCGATCTGATGCACTCGTCTCAAAAAAGGCCCACACCAAAGAACTTTTTGAATAACGCGCAGAGACTGCAGCGCCCTGCATATGTGGAGCTTTGGGGTGTGATGCAGTCAATGTGCTGCCCTTAGGCTGGCCCCTGGAGGGCATCCTGCCTTGTTGGTGATGTGCCGCCTCCTCCTCCTCCTCCTCCTCCTCCTCTCTCCTATCAGGCACCCACGTTGAGTCAGTGACCTCATCATCCCCTCCCTCCTCATCACTGGAGCAAACCTGGCAGTATGCTGCAGCAGGGGGAGCATGACTGCCAGATTACTGTCCTTCTTGGGCACCCCCTCTGTCCGTGCTTATGTTACTGCCTTCATCAAGCTCATTATCATCATCAGAGCCTTCCAAACGCTGGGCATCTTCCTGGAGCATGTACCCAACACTGTGGTCAAACAGTTCGAGGGACTCCTCAGGAGGACATGGTGGGGCTAGGGAAGGAGTCACTGATGACATTGAGCTGAGGGAAGAGGCCGCTGCTTTGCCAGACAAAGTACCCTGGGCATGGGTGAGAGAGGATGAGGAGGATGAGGACGGCTTGATCATCCACTCGACCAAGTCTTCCGCATGTTGCGGCTCAACACGGCCAGCTGCCAAAAAAAAGGCCAAGCGTGTCACACGGCCACGTGCTGATGAGGATGCACCGTCTCCACGACCAGCACTAGACACAGAGCCTGCTTGCCCTCTCTTATTGGCTTGTGACTGTCTGCCTCTCCTTCTTGGCCTTCCAGACATACTAATGGCCTGTAGCTGCACTAAGCTGGGATATATATATATATATATATATATATATATATATATATATATGTATGTACTGATACTGCAGCTAGCAAAATCAACTGCCTGCCTGTAGTATGAGAACACCACCAAACTTCTACAGGTAGCTTTAGCTTAACACTGTGAGCAGGACGCACTGCACTAACTGTAAACAGTCTAGCTGCCTGACTGTGGTACTAATAGGATTAAAAGAACACCAGCAATTTTCTTCAGGTAGCTTTATATACTGTAACAAGACAAGCCTGCCTGTCAGTAAGAAGATAACAGGAACGGATCTAGCTGAACACTGTGAGCAGGACGCACTGCACTAACTGTAAATAGTCTAGGTGCCTGACTGTGGTACTAATAGGATCAAATAAACACCAGTAATTTTCTTCAGGTAGCTGTAAATACTGTAACAAGACAAGCCTGCCTGTCAGTAAGAAGATAACAGGAACGGATCTAGCTGAACACTGTGAGCAGGACGCACTGCACTAACTGTAAATAGCCTAGCTGCCTGACTGTGGTACTAATAGGATCAAAAGAACACCAGTAATTTTCTTCAGGTAGCTGTAAATACTGTAACAAGACAAGCCTGCCTGTCAGTAGGAAGATAACAGGGACGGATCTAGCTAAACTGAATACAGTGTATATATATATATATGCAACACCTGGGATGCATATATATACACAATACACTGTAAGTGCAGCTAACTGACTGACTGTACTGCCTAATCTAGCTAACTCAAATGAAATGACACTGTCTCTCTCTCTCTCTATCTTTCAGCACACCGGAACACACTGCACAGGGCCGCCGTGCAGGCGGCCTTATATAGTGTGGGGTGTGTACTAAATCCCCTGAGCCATAATTGGCCAAAGCCTCCTTGGCTTTGGCCAATTACAGCTCTCTGTTCAGGCGGCGCTGTGATTGGACAAGCATGCAGGTCATAGTGCATGCTTGGCCAATCATCAGCCAGCAATGCACTGCGATGCCGCAGTGAATTATGGGCCGTGACGCGCCACACGAATTTGGCGCGAACGGCCCATATCGTTCGCAATTCGGCGAACGACCGAACAGCCGATGTTCGAGTCGAACATGGGTTTGACTTGAACACGAAGCTCATCCCTATTCAGTTACTACATAGCTGTTTTCATATCTGTAACATTACTGGAGCAGTCCTTCCCCACTCTGGATTGCATTATGTCTTTTTGTAAACTGTTCACCATTCTTTGATATATTTCAATAAATATATTGAAACAAAACAAAATAAAAAATTGCAAAACCTAACAATTTGTTCCCTAGGGCCTTGGCTTTCAAAAAATATATATAATGTTCGGGGGTTCTAAGATATTTTCTAGCAAAAAATACTGGTTGTTACATGTAAACAAAAAGTGCCAGAAATGGCTTGTATACTAAGTTGTTACTCTGCTCTAACAAGTGACTAACATTGGATATTTTCCCATACATCTGGTGTCTAGCATTCATGTTATATGCCTGTGTCCCTCATGATACCAGCATGTTTATTTAGTAGTTATACTTCACACTAGTGGTGATACTTGACACTATACTATAGTGTAGACTGTTGTTATATATTGCATATTTTTGCCACAAGTTCAACACTACACCCTAGTATGGCATATTTTGCTATATACCTAATTTCTACAATTTCAAGTTTTACATTTATGCCTTGGATGACATCACTCTTAAAACTATTTGTTCCAGCAGTTATTATTGATACTCTATTGCATGGGTGAAGTTTATTTAACTCACAATATTTACAGGAGACTATTTTCCTGGAATTATCAAGCTCATGAAAACTATTGAGCTTTAGGCATGAAGTTCAAGGTTTGGTCTGAACACAAGTTGTCCAAGACATATTTGAACCTGGGGGCAGTGGCTTTGAAAACCTCTTATATCTAGTTTTTTTATATACTTTTTTGGGTAGTTTTTAGGGGCATCTTTAAAGTGACTCAGTGTACGTTGTAATAATGTATGGTTATCCTACTGTTTTTATTGATACTAGAAATGTTTGGCAGAGTGGATCAGCTATTTTTTAAATGTTTTAACTAAAAAAGTGGCCTAATGGTTGCAGTTATAGATTTCCATATAAAAGATTTTTTGTACTTTTCCAATATTTTAACCACTTCAGCCCTGGACCATTTGGCTGCCTAAAGACCAGAGGTCTTTTTAGAATTTGGCACTGCGCTGCTTTAACTGATGATTGCGCGGCCATGCAATGCTGTACCCAAACAAAATTTGTGTCCTTTTCTTCCCACAAATAGAGCTTTCTTTTGATGGTATTTGATCAATCACCTCTGCGGTTTTTATTTTTTGTGCTATAAGCGGAAAAAGACCGAAAATTTTGAAAAAAAAAATATTTTCTACTTTTTGTTATAAAAAAAATCCAATAAACTCAATTTTAGTCATACATTTAGGCCAAAATGTATTCGGCCACATGTCTTTGGTAAAAAAAATGTCAATAAGCGTATATTTATTGGTTTGCGCAAAAGTTATAGCGTCTACAAACTAGGGTACATTTTCTTGAATTTACACAGCTTTTAGTTTATGACTGCCTATGTCATTTCTTGAGGTGCTAAAATGGCAGGGCAGTACAAACCCCCCCCAAATGACCCCATTTTGGAAAGTAGACACCCCAAGGAAATTGCTGAGAGGCATGTTGAGCCCATTGAATATTTATTTTTTTGTCCCAAGTGATTGAATAATGACAAAAAAAAAAAAAAAAGTTGTCACTAAATGATATATTGCTCACACAGGCCATGGGCATATGTGGAATTGCACCCCAAAATACATTCAGCTGCTTCTCCTGAGTACAGGGATACCACATGTGTGGGACTTTTTGGTAGCCTAGCGGCCCCGAAAACCAATCACCGCCTTCAGGATTTCTAAGGGCGTAAATTTTTGATTTCACTCCTGACTACCTATCACAGTTTTGAAGGCCATAAAATGCCCAGATGGCACAAAACCCCCCCAAATGACTCCATTTTGGAAAATAGACACCCCAAGCTATTTGCTGAGAGGTATGTTGAGTCCATGGAATATTTTATATTTTGACACAAGTTGCGGAAAAGTGACAATTTTTTTTTTTTTTTTGCACAAAGTTGTCACTAAATGATACATTGCTCACACAGGCCATGGGCATATGTGGAATTGCACCCCAAAATACATTTAGCTGCTTCTCCTGAGTATGAGGATACCACATGTGTGGGACTTTTTGGGAGCCTACCTGCATACGGGGCCCCGAAAACCAATCACCGCCTTCAGGATTTCTAAGGATGTAAATTTTTGATTTCACTCTTCACTGCCTATCACAGTTTCGGAGGCTATGGAATGCCCAAGTGGCACAAACCCCCCCCAAATGACCCCATTTTGGAAAGTAGACACCCCAAGCTATTTTCTCAGAGGCATGGTGAGTATTTTGCAGCTCTCATTTGTTTTTGAAAATGAAGAAAGACAAGAAAAAACATATTTTTTTTTCTTTTTTCAATTTTCAAAACTTTGTGACAAAAAGTGAGGTCTGCAAAATACTCACTATACCTCTCAGCAAATAGCTTGGGGTGTCTACTTTCCAAAATGGGGTCATTTGGGGGGGGTTTGTGCCACCTGGGCATTCCATGGCCTCCGAAACTGTGACAGGCAGTGAAGAGTGAAATCAAAAATTTACGCCCTTAGAAAGCCTGAAGGCAGTGCTTGGTTTTCGGGGTCCCGAACGCGGCTAGGCTCCCAAAAAGTCTCACACATGTGGTATCCCCATACTCAGGAGAAGCAACAGAATGTATTTTGGGGTGTAATTTCACATATTCCTATGGCATGTTTGAGCAATATATCATTTAGTGACAACTTTGTGCAAAAAAAAAAAAAATGTGTCTCTTTCCCGCAACTTGTGTCACAATATAAAATATTCCATGGACTCGACATGACTCTTAGCAAATAGCTTGGGGTGTCTATTTTCCAAAATGGGGTCATATGGGGGGTTTTGAACTGTCCTGGCATTTTATGCACAACATTTAGAAGCTTATGTCACACATCACCCACTCTTCTAACCACTTGAAGACAAAGCCCTTTCTGACACTTTTTGTTTACATGAAAAAATTATTTTTTTTTGCAAGAAAATTACTTTGAACCCCCAAACATTATATATTTTTTAAAGCAAATGCCCTACAGATTAAAATGGTGGGTGTTTCTTTTTTTTTTTCACACAGTATTTGCGCAGCAATTTTTCAAACGCATTTTTTGGGGAAAAAACACACTTTTTTAAATTTTAATGCACTAAAACACACTATATTGTTTGATGAAATAAAAAAGATGATCTTAGGCTGAGTACATGGATACCAAACATGACATGCTTTAAAATTGCGCACAAACGTGCAGTGGCGACAAACTAAATACATTTTTAAAAGCCTTTAAAAGCCTTTACAGGTTACCACTTTAGATTTACAGAGGAGGTCTACTGCTAAAATTACTGTCCTCGATCTGACATTTGCAGTGACACCTCACATGCATGGTGCAATTGCTGTTTACATTTGAAGCCAGACCGA
The DNA here is from genome assembly GCA_037952925.1 of Lithobates clamitans. Classification (NCBI taxonomy): domain Eukaryota; kingdom Metazoa; phylum Chordata; class Amphibia; order Anura; family Ranidae; genus Lithobates; species Lithobates clamitans. The sequence continues at coordinate 347,156 of JBBGZY010002081.1, read as the reverse complement.
CGCTTGCGTTTGCCTTTGCGCGAGAGCAGGGGGGGACAGGGGTGCTTTTTTTTCTTTTTTTTTCTTTATTTTTTTTTTGCTTTTTTATCTTATTTTTAAACTGTTCCTTTCATTTTTTTTAATCATTTTTATTGTTATCTCAAGGAATGTAAATATCCCCTATGATAGCAATAGGTAGTGACAGGTACTATTTTTTGAAAAAATTGGGGTCTATTAGACCCTAGATGTCTCCTCTGCCCTCAAAGCATCTGACCACACCAAGATCGGTGTGATAAAATGCTTTCCCAATTTCCCAATGGCGCTGTTTACATCCGGCAAAATCTAAGTCATAAGATGCTCGTAGCTTCCGGTTTCTTAGGCCATAGAGATGTTTGGAGCCACTCTGGTCTCTGATCAGCTCTATGGTCAGCTGGCTAAATCACCGGCTGCATTCTCAGGTTCTCTGTTGAGACAGGAGAGCCAGAGAAAAACACGGAAGACGGTGGGGGGGGGCATTCCCTCCCACTGCTTGTAAAAGAAGTCTAGAGGTTAATTAGCAGCTAGGATTGCTTTTACATGAAAGCCGACCGCTGGCTGAAAGAAATGATACCAAGATGATACCTAAACCTGCAGGCATCATTCTGGTATAAGCACTCAAAGTCGTGAATGGCGTACCTGAAGACAAAAAAATAGTTAACAATAAAAAACAGTAAACAGTAAAGTATAAAAAATTGCATACCTGAAAAGCAAGCATGATAAAACATGATAACAATAAAACATTGCAGAATAGAATACAGTAAAAAAGAGCAGAACAATAGAGAGAGAATAGAGAGAGAGAACAATAAAACGACAACTATTTTTTTTTTATTTTATATATATATATATATATATATTTTTTTTTTTGTTTACACTTTTTTTTGTAACTAACTTTTGTAACTATAACCGGTTCCAGGTTCGGGTCTCTCAAAATGCGATGGCCTGTGAAAGTGTGCCTAGTCTGTGCAATGCTGTACGCTACGCTAATACTCAACTAGTGAATGGTAGCGTTCAAAACATTCACCAATGCAAAGACCAGGATTGTCAGGACAGGAGGGACAATAATAGCGGGTGTCACGCCTATATCCGCGCTTGCTGCAGACACAACATCTTTTTTTGGGGGGGTTCGTTGGGTAGGGGTACTCGGGAGGACATAAAGAAAATGTCTCTCATGCAGCCGACTGCATTTGGTTGGGGATGTGAATGGGGAAAGTACGGGCGCTGCAGAAGTGGTGGGTTCCCAATTAGGATTGGCGAATGCAGCAGGAAGGGCATGATGGGCACGACGGGCCTGTTTGTCTTCTTCTTGGTGGCAGCGGAACACTACTTGTGCTTGCCACCTCACCAGCTTGAACTGCACTTATGGGACTCGCCACGTCACCAAGTATTACTGCAGTGCTGGTTTGACTATGACCGGGGTGTACTAGGCTGCTGGTGCTTGCCAGTTCACCAAAACGCTACCAAAAAAACTGTTAGCGATCGCAGGGATCAGGCCTGACTCTGCGAATGCTGCAGTTATGCGTTTAGTGTTTTGTAAGTGACAGTGTTCGATCGATACTGCCCTTGGGTGGGCTGGGCGGAGGGGCAAAACGCAGGTGCTAGCAGGTATCTGGGCTGATCCCACTAACACTGCGTTTTTGGGAACCCTAAACTGCTGGGGACGCTAGTATAGATCTGATCGGATCAGATATTGATCCGTACAGATACTATACCACTAAGGGAGGCGTATGCTGCGTGCGTGGGTGTTAGCGGTACTGGCGCTAACCTGATGCTGCCTGGGGCTGGTGCTTGCCAGTTCACCAAAACGCTACCAAAAAAACTGTTAGCGATCGCAGGGATCAGGCCTGACTCTGCGAACGCTGCAGTTATGTGTTTAGTGTTTTGTAAGTGACAGTGATCGATCGATACTGCACTTGGGTGGGCTGGGCCGGACGGAGGGGCAAAACACAGGTGCTAGCAGGTATCTGGGCTGATTCCGCTAACACTGCATTTTTGGGAATCCTAAACTGCTGGGGACACTAGTATAAATCTGATCGGATCAGATATTGATCCGATCAGATACTATACCACTAAGGGAGGTGTACGGTGCGTGCGTGGGTGTTAGCGGTACTGGCGCTAAGCTGACGCTGCCTGGGGCTGGTGCTTGCCAGTTCACCAAAATGCTACCAAAAAAACTGTTAGCGATCGCAGGGATCAGGCCTGACTCTCCAAATGATGCAGTTATGCGTTTAGTGTTTTGTAAGTGACAGTGATCGATCAATACTGCACTTGGGTGGGCTGGGCTAGGCCGGGCAGAGGGGCAAAACGCAGGTGCTAGCAGGTATCTGGGATGATCCCGCTAACACTGTGTTTTTGGGAACCCTAAACTGCTGGGGACGCTAGTATAGATCTGTTCGGATCAGATACTGATCTGTTCAGATACTATACCACTAAGGGAGGCGTATGCTGCGTGCGTGGGTGTTAGCGCTACTGGCGCTAATCTGACGCTGCCTGGGGCGACGCATATCACCGTCGGGCGATCAGGGGACTAAACCTTTATTCGGTAATAGACGGCGGGTGCCCTGACACTATAAAAAATAAACAAACTAACCAGCGTCACCCGTAACAGTTATACAGTGATCAGTGGTGAGAGGGTTAACTAGGGGGCAATTAAGGGGTTAAAACATTTATTAGGTAGTATATGGGGGTCCCTGACGCTATAAAATGCTGACGGTGAACCTAAATATTTACTTCCCTAACTAGCGTCACCAGTGACACTAATACAGCGATCAGAAAAATGATCGCTTAGCGACACTGCCGACAAGGGGTGATCAAGGGGTTAAAACTTTATTGGGGGGGTTGGGGGGTATCCTAGACCTAAAGGGGGCTAACCCTAACTGTCCTACCACACTAACTGTCACAAACTGACACCAATGCAGTAATCACAAATAAAAAAAAAACTGCTTGGTGTCAGTGTGACACGGGGGGGGGGAGGGGTGATTGGGGGGGTGATCGGGGGGATCGGGGGGTAAAGGGGGGTGTAATGTGTGCCTGGCATGTTCTACTGTGTGTGTGTGTTGGTGCACTCACATTACGGTCTTCTCTCCTCGGCGCCGGAACGGAAAATACCGAGCCGAGGAGAGATGACATAATTTCCTTTGCTGCTGTTTAGCATACAGCAGCAGAGGAATGATTCTCATTGGCTGGGAGCGATCGCGAGGGGGGGCCACGAACGGATGGTCTTCCCCTCATCTCTGATCGCTCCCAGACCAAAGACGACTGCCTCGGGCACCTGGGGGGGTCCGATCGGAGCCCCCGCCCGCGGGAAGGCAATCACGTACCAGGTACGTGATTTTGCCTGCCCGTGCCATTCTGCTGACGTACATCAGCGTGAGGCGGTCGTCAAGTGGTTAATTCAATTTTTCGAAGTTCACCCTAAGCTTCTTTCTCAATATATCAATTTTTATTGTTGTCTGTTTTCCTGTTGCAGTTTTTCCTGTTTCATAAAAGGTAGCTCCTAGTACAAAAAGTAAAGAGAAATCTCTCCAAGGCACACAGGATGTTTTAAGCACCATTTTTAGAGATGTTTTGGGGTTTTTTTTTCTGCCTCTAAATGCTCATCAATATTAGCCTATGTGTCCATGCACACATAGGATTAGAAGCAAGGGCATTTAGGCGCAGGGAAAAAACCCATGGCCAGCACATTCAGTAGAGGAGGGTTCCAGTGTCAAAAAACACTTGACAAGCCTAAATGTGTGTGAATGTGTGTAAAGCATTTGGGTGTTCATTCGTTCCAATGGCCATAAAAAATTCATTTATTCTGGCCAATGGAATGAATGCCCAAGCGCTTGATGTGCCCAAAGCACCTAAATGCGTTTTAACTCTGCTTTTTCCTTCTCTGGAGCATAGGAGTCCAGGGGAGAAGGAAAAAAACACCCCGTATGCATGGGGCCTGACAGAGCTCCAAATACCAGAAAAGAAAAAGCTAACCATAAAATTTAAAAATTATCCTTGTTGTGGTTTATGTATGTCTGTGAGACTGTTACTTGTGACACAGTAATTAACCACTTTCTTACCAGGCACTTACACCCCCTTCCTGCCCAAGCCATTTTTCAGCTTTCAGCGCTGTCGCACTTTGAATGACAATTGCGCGGTCGTGCTACACTGTACCCCAATTTTTTTATCATTTTCTTCACACAAATAGAGCTTTCTTTTGGTGGTATTTAATCACTTCTGGGTTTTTTATTTTTTTACAAAAAAAACAAAAATTTTGAAAAAAACATGTTTTTTACTTTTTTCTGGCAGTAAATTTTGTAACTAAGTAATTTTTTGCCTTCACTGATGTGCGCTGATGAGAAGGCACTGATGGGTACTGATAGGCTGAACTGGTGGGCATTGATGAGGTGGCACTTATGGGCACTGAGGCGGCACTTATGGGCACTGATGAGGTGGCACTGATGAGAAGGCACTAATATGCTGCACTTATGGGCACTGATAGGTGGCACTGATATGTGGCACTGATGAGCACTGATAGGCGGCACTGATGGGCACTGTTAGGTGGCACTGATGGGCACTAATAGGTGGCACTGATGGGCACTGATGGGCACTTATAGGCGGCACCGGTTGGGCACTGATAGGTGGCACTGGTGGGCACTGATAGGC